>JAVLUX010000034.1:25440000-25660000 GCA_032164185.1 Moxostoma hubbsi | reverse complement strand
AATGTATACTTTATGTTTCTGCTGATTTATTGTCTTTTTGTTTGTCATTGTCAATTAATGTTTGACAACTGGGGTGCTTGTTTGTGTTGAGTGGGGGTTAATGTAATCAATAAAATTGTTAATAAAACAAAAACTCCCAAAATTTGGTTACATTTAAACCAAGAACAAACTAATTACCAATAGGGTAGAAAATAAACATATATAAATATATATGTTGAGAAACTGATTTAAAATGTCTCTAAAAAATAATCAAAATAAACAGTGACCTTTTTTAGCTATTCAGTGCTAAAAGTGGATGTCAAAACCATTTCTTCACCTTACAAATCCAGAGCCCACCACGATACCAGCTACATTCAAAAGAGCCACTCCACTCCCCATATTGGGGTCTTGAAGGACACCCAACAAGACCAGCGTTAAGATTTTACCTATGATGTTCGGCACTATAACCATTGCTGAAAAACAGGAATCGCAAGGGATCTGGGTTCATGCTAACAGTCCTGAAATACCATGCCACAAAGAGAGAAACAGCATGGAGTCAAGATTCATAAAGCAAAAACTTAATTTGAAAGAGAGTGTGAGAGATAAAAAGATCCACATGACCCAGATTTGAACCCTAGTAACCATGACCCAAGATCAAATGAACTGTAGCTTCACCCAAACACACACTAAAACTTACCAGTATAGGAAAGAGTTGAAGATAAATACAATGATTATACTGAAGGGGAGGATATGACTAATGTAGGCCACAAACATCTGTCATTTTTGATCAGCAATGGCCCTTGAAAAGGGGTTAATGGGAAAGGAGGCGGCGAGAACAGGCTTGACAATATAAATAATAGTTTAATGATAAACTGAACCAAAAAGACACAAACATAAACGCACAGGACAGACATGTGCCCGTAAACGTTCTCTCTCTGTCGCACCACCATCCGCAGTTGGTCTTTATCCCTCTCGGAGATAAAGCCTGATTGATTAGCCTGATAAGGGGCCGGGTGTGTAAAATCCCGACCTGGCCCGCCCTTAAAGCAGGAACTGTTTAAAAGAGTATAGTTTCAATCAAGAAGAAAATGTGTACCCAGACAGTTCACATTTAGACACGTTTTTTCATACTTTTCTAGAACTTTAAATTTAAATTGGAAGAATGAAAGGTAAAAATACAGTAGCAGAGATGTTTCAGAGTACTAATTATGTTCTATCTCAAGAGCTCTATGTTCAAGGTCAAGTGATATTCTATGAAATTATGTAGCAATTTTTCTCACTGTTATCTGGTGACATACTAGATGCAATCTCTTATCAGCCATGAGCTGATATACTGTATAAATGACAGAGAGTGATAAAAGGACATGGATTGGGTGTTTTTCAGAAGGTTTGGCTTAATCAATCTAACTGCTGCCTCTCCTTTCCCATCATCTCTTTAAATTGTGATTTAGGAATACACTGGCATCAGTGCATTAGAATGCAATCTAACAAGGCTGTAAAAACTGCAATTTTAAAAGATTATGCACACATATTATTATTATTATTATTATTATTATTATTATTTGTTTTTTATGATGTTAAACAAGTTTTCCAGATTTTTTTCTCTAAACTAATTAAAAGTGATTCCAGGGATATATTGAGGCACTGACTGTGGATTGATGCCCCAGCATTTAGCATGCCAGTATAGGGCGATGCACCCATGGATTGGTAGATTATGGCAAGTCGGTCCTGCAAGGCACCTTTTGAAACATCACTTTCCAACTTCGAAAAAAAAAAAAGCAACGAAGAGGCCGTAGATGAAATTCTGAGAGAGGCACATGAGAATACCCAACTGTCACGCAGGGCTACTCTGGTAATCTGGCATACCGGGCATTTTCCCGGTGGGCCAGTGCACTTTGGGGCCAATCGGGTCGAACTGGCCATCTGGAGATCCGAGCTTTGGGGCCGATTTCTCTTCAGTCCAGCCCTGCTGTCACGAGACACGTTTCGCATAGTCCTTCTGCATACACAAATCATTTTGTGTAAGATAGAGGAAAATGAATGGAAGTTTAACTGTATTAACTGTAAACAATATTTTTCAGGTCCCTAAAAATATGCTTTCATGTAATGTGACTGAATGAACATGACTACATTAGTTACAACAACAAAATCATTTTTAAAGGAATAGTTCACCGGACAATGAAAATTCTGTCTTTGTTTACCCTATTTACAAACCTGTTTGAATTTGTTTCTCCAATGGCACATGGAAAAGGGGGATTTTTGAGGAATATCCTGACCACACACTTCAGTTATGTTCTGTTCATTGTTCAATCACTATAGCTTCAGAAGAACTGGAACATAGCACTATAGTCAATGTCATATGGAACACTTTTATGAGAGTTAAAAGGTGCTTTTACTAATTTTGCCGCTTGACAGCCCTAGTCCACATTTACTTTCATAATATGGATTTTCTTTTTTGTTCCAAGTCATTTGGGTTTTGAACGATATGAGATTGGGTAAATTTTTTATTCATAAGGTTCAGATTGGGTAGACATAGCTCCTTAAAGGAATATTTTAGGTTCAATAAAAGTTAAGCTCAATCGACAGAATTTGTATAATATTGATTAGCACAAAAACATTTTTTGACTCGTCCCTCCTTTTCCTTAAAAAAAAAAAGGCTCAAATCTGGGTTCCAGTGAGGCACCTACAATGGAAGTGAATGGAGCTAATCCGCAAATGTTAAAATTACCCACTGTTTGAAAAGTATAGCCACAAGACATAAACAACATGTGTGTTAACATGATTTTAATTAATAAAATTGCTTACTAACCTTTGCTGTGTGAAGTTTAGTAAATTTTAAACAAACTCTAAAATGCAAAAACGACTGTAAAAATGACGAATTACAGATCAAATAATACATTTGTTTCAACAGAAGAATTAATGTAAGTGCTTTTATCAAATTATACGATTCACATTTCTGCTTTTAAACCCTCTAAAAATTGTCCTCATTCACTTTCATTGTAATTGCCACACTGTGACCTCAATTTATTACATTTTTTTAAGACATGATGAGGAGCCATTGGAATGGCTGTTTTACCTGAAGAGGACCTTGAGTTTGGACAGGCAATTAAGGGGACTTTTGAAAGGGATCATGAGTTGTTCTGGCCTCTGTTAGCTCTGCTCGATCTGTCCCAGCATGCCTTTAGAAATCTCTGAGTTCCGATGAGCTGATGTGATGTCATGCATGCGACTGTAGGTGGCAGCGTCCCTCTCACTGCAGCATGTGTCCACTGAGGTCAGATCCGCTGTCAATCAAAAATTATAGCAGAGCAAGTTGTCACACTCAAACTCTAACACAATGCCCTTACCCTCATCCTCAGCTGTTTTGAGAAGTAAAGGTAAATGGTTTATTCTAACATTACACCTTAAAAACAGGCAAATTCACTCACTATGTGTAAAATAAAATAAAAAAGAATCATCAGTATTTCTGTCTAGTTTTCCAGTAAAAAGGAAAAACTTTGTAATTTTGTAATTGTAACTTAATTCAAGATATATTCTCTGAAAGGCTTTGTTATCTTACAAAGTTTTACTTTACAAGTAAATGTATCTTGTTTAAACATGTTTAGATATTTTTACTGGAAAACAAGTCAAAAAAACTAAGATTGTTTTGTTTAAATATTTGTATTATTATTTTTTTATTTTTTTGCATTGCATTGCATTGTAGGCTGAAGTATGGAGGAAAGAAAAGGAACAGAAAGTGACTTTCTTGAGGGGTTGCTGTACTCGGGACACTAAAATTCACAGCTGCTAATGAAATCCACCATGTCCGGCTGTCCACGATACCTCTTCTTGACTCATGATTGCTATTCTGTTAAAGATTTGTAGATATTTAAACATCTGTTTGCTCTTTGACTTGTATCATCACATACAACTCACCACAAATCCATGTATGTGGCGGGGCTGGGTCGTGATCCTACACACCCGTCCCGTATTAGGCTAATCAAGCCTCCGAGAGGGATAAAGGCCAACTGCAGAGGATGGTGCGGGAGAGAGAGAGATAGTTTACGGACATGTCCGTCATGTGTGTATTTTGTCTTTTTTTTAAGTTTATAATTAAAATATGATTTATATTGTCAAGCCGGTTCTCGCTTCCTTCTTTCCAATGAACTATGTTACAATGTACTAAATATAAAATATGTAATACTACTAAATTAGTACTAAAAATTTATTTTTCTTTCCTGTGTTGATGTATTTCCTATTAAAAAATTAAGGTTGGGATGGGACATATCGAAAGGCTCATCTCTTTATTTTTAATAGCCAAAAGCCCTTTAATGAACCATATTCTACTGGCTGTCAATATTCAAAGCAGGTTGTATTAGGGGGAGGTAATATTCTAATTCAAGAGAGCATTTAACAAGACAAAAATTTGGGATACACCCACGAGTACATGGTGAGTCATTAATAGGGGTGTGCAGCACATCTATTGTTTGTATTTGTATCTGTATCTGTAACTATCACAAAATTATCAGTATCAGTCTGTATTCGGATACAACTAAGGGGCTTAAACTAGACATGCGACAAAACTAAATGAAATACCTATTTTTAAAATGTAACTCTAATACATGTATAGTTTCTATAAATAAAATATGCCTTGTATATGCCTATTCATAATGATAGCCTAATAAAAATAATACTTATTATTATTATTATTATTACTATGAGAATTATTATTGTGCTATTATTATTTCATTATATTATTATTTTATAATTTGTTTGCTTACCAGATGAAGCTGAATATGTAGCTTCATATGCAGAATTCAAAACAGAATATGTTGTTTACTGAGGCACAAGGTGTCAAGCAATTGTGAAATGTCAAGCACATATTTTGCAGCGAACATTAAATACAAATATTAAAAGAAATTAGAATAAATCAATATAGCTTACAAATAGTTAAAATGCCATAAATATATCAGGAATTTTACACTCAAGGCTGATTTGTGCACACATATTTTAACATAAAGTGGAGGACATATTTATTTAGTAAAATTACATGTACAGAATTAGCGAAAGAGTGGGAAAATAATAATAATAAATATAGCTGCAAGCGGCAATTATCATGGGCCAAGCACACAAAATATCAGTCAATATAATCATTATAGGCCACGCCCCAAAACATATTTGCCTAAATCTTCGGAACAATATGACATCAAAATGATTTTGAAAATTGTTTGTCAGGAGGGTCTTTAAATTAAATATACCAAGTTTCATGAGACAAGTTTGGAAAAGTAGTTTTTTTTTTAATAAATAGAAATTGGAGAATGGGTTTCTTGAAGAAATTAATATTCAAGTAATCATATGATTTGGGGGCACTGGTGGATTCAGTGAAACTGAATATATAAGACTTTGAGTTGACACCCTGCATGTGTGTAGTAATTTCCATAACCCTCTGCTATTCCCAATATAAGGTGCTGAAATTTGATTGGCCGTTGGCAGCCATTTTTGTTAATTTGTCAAATAGATTTTTTAAGAATATTTTAGCATTTGAACCAAAGCAGATACATATTTAAGTTGAACTTTGTTGCTCAAATGGCTGTAAAGTTATGACAGTTTTTTAGTTGTTGCGCCCCCTAGGGGTGAAAGTGTACGAATCTTTGCGGACATATTCTAAACATCCAGTTGACTAGGTGTACCAAGTTTGGTTTCTTTTGGACTTTGCGTTAATTAGATATTGATCAATTACTCAAATCGTGTTAAACCGAAGGAATTGTATAGTTAATATCTTTGGAACGATTTCACGTATCAAAGTCTTTTGATAACCTTTTGTCAGGGGGTCTGTAGATGACGTATACCAAATTGCGTGCTTGATCGGACTAACGGTCTAGGAGTTCGAAAAAGTAGTTTTTTTTAAAAAAAATTTGAGGAAAAATAGAGCATTCTAGCCCTTACAGTGGCAGGGATCAGAGCCAAAAACATAAAGGTGTATATTATAGCGGTACCTAGGGTCAGATGGGTGTGCCTGATTAGTGAGGGAGATTTGGGATCATCCTGCCAAGTTTGTTGTCTCCATGATTTACAGTCTCTGATGTTCAGACACTTTTATGGCAGAAAAAAAGGAGAAAATCAGCACAATTACAATAGTGTTCCAGTAGCTTTGCTGCTTGGCCCCTAATAATAATAATAATAATGTTAGGTTAACATATTAAAATTTAGTACAGTTTAAATAGAGAGGAAAAAAGATTGTGCAGGTTTCAGTTTCTTTCTAGTTTTGGATATGTTTATTTAAAATGTCGCTTAATCCTTATGCTTCTTGGATTATCAGTCAAATGAATATTGTTTCTATTATTCAGATGAATCCAATATTCGTTTTGAAGTCATTATTTTGCCCTATAAAAAGCTTCGGGCACATCCCTAGTCATTAATATTGTGGGTCAGGTCCATTTTCCCAGAGGAGTACATCTATATATATGCTATGTTACTTTGTCAACTATTAGGAGTACACCAGCATACATCGATGTCCTGAAAGCTAATAGACATGGACTAAAAACCACAAAACTCCTTGATTTCATGGGGTCTTATATCCAAAAAATTATTTGATGCAAGATCTTTAAAGCATTTTATCAAAACAGAGGTGGATATTTAGATGTTTATTTATGTTGCTAAAGGGCACTTATTTTGCTTGAACCCACAATCTTTTGATTTGACTCTGCACCGCCAATCCCTCCAGTTAAAACAAGAATAAGGAGTGCCTGATTCATCTACTATATCTGCTCAATCAGAAAAGTTCTGAACGGGGCTGATGGATGGTCACTATGACGATTCAATTCCTTCTGGTCACCACAATCTGATGGGCTGTCATGCTATCCAGTCCTGTGATTGGCTTATCCAGGAGAATCGCTTCTGTGATAAAACAACAGAAAATATTAAAACAAATGAGAAACTTTCCATAAGTCTATCCTTTTTTTTTTTTTTTTTTGACAGGCAACTTTGAGTGTCTTATTAATTCAAGTAATTAAAACAATTAATAGAATTTCCTTTGTCTAAAGTAAGAGCCCCATTAATTTGGCTGATTAATTCATTTACTGCTTGATTGGAGAAGGCAGCAGATGAAAGCTACTTATAATTGCTGGTTTATATTCAGTTCGGAGTCTTCACTAATCCTTTGTCTATGGTCCCAGGACACCCGTGAGGTCCAAAAAGTCAGATAAAGGCTCCAGAGGGACCCCTCATGGACCTTAGCAAAATATAAAAAATATGATAACCCTCTCTGTTACTCTTTTAATATTCTACTTCACTCCCTTTCACCCATTTGTCCATTTCTCAATAATCCTTCTAGGGGCTTTGGGTCTCTGTGCTGGTTACTCTGCATTCAAATAACACTGTTTTAAAATATTTTTTAAGTGCTAGCCTATGGGAGGATAGCATCATCTGTGTTTGCATACCAAATCTAAACTAATCGAAGGCCTGTATTTTGTGTTATACAGACATCTCAGACATGTCAAAGGGCATTTACACTGACTTTGGTCCTGAAGCAGCTGGCTGGCGATGGAGACCCTCCTTCTCTCTCCACCAGAAATGCCTTGGAAAATTAGGCCTCCAATTACACTGTGAGCAACATGTCCTAAACTTAACTCTGCCATGACTGCAGTCACCTATAGGAGGCAAACAGGGGTCAGAAATACTGGTAACTTTACACAAATGAACCAAAACATTATGACCACTCACAGGTGAAGGGAATAACATTGATCATCTCCTAACATGGGCACATGTCAAGGTCAGGGTAGATAAGATTGGAAGAAAACAAACAGTTCTTGTAGTCAACGTGTTGAATGCAGGGAAAATGGGCAGGAGTAAAGACCTGAGCAACTTTGACAAGGGCCAAATTGTTATGGCCAGATGACTGGGTCAGAGCATCTCTGAAACTGCAAGGCTTGTGGGGTGCTTCCTGTATGCAGTGGCGAGTACCTACCGACAGTGGTCCGAGGAGGGACAAACCACAATCCAGCAACAGGGTGTTGGGCGCCCAAGGCTCATCGATGTGCAAGGGCAACGAAGGCTATCCCATCTGGTTCAAACTGACTGAAGGTTCTGCTGTGGCAAAAGTCACAGAAAATTTAATAATAATAATAATAATAATAATGGTAATGTAATGGAACATGATGAACAGTTCAATGTGTTACCCTGGCCTCCAAATTCCCCAGATATCAATCCGATTGAGCATCTGTGGGATGTGCTGGACCAACAAGTCTGATCCACCTCCACCTCGTAATTTACAGGACTTGAAGGATCTGCTGCTAATGTCTTGGTACCAGCTCTGCCGTCATTGGTGTGTGAATGTGTGTGTGAATGAGTGAATGAGTCAAAGTGTAAAGCGTTTTGAATACCGCTAAGGTTAAAAAGGCGCTATATAAGTGCAGACCAGTTATTGTAGAGGTTCAAACATACTTTTTGCTATGTTGAGAAACACTAAAGTTACACATATAAATACTCATACATTTAAAGTAAAGTATGAGAAAGGTAAACTTCTAAAATAGTAAAACATGGTTTTGAGGGGTAATGGACCCCTGTTTTTACCACTTCCACCGGACAGACTTTTCAGCCACTATGTCAGACCAAGGTGTTCTCCATTCAGAAGAACGCTTCAGCTCCACAACCATCAAACAGGGAAGTGTGAGTTCAATAAGCAAAGAATATATTAACAATGGACACAGAAATGTTAATCTATAATCAGAAGAAGCACAGTTCATTCATTCTGATAAAGTAGCCATTGTTTTAATTTTCATGTAAAGGTTATAAAATAATTTCTGATCTATTGATTTTAGCTGTCAGAAGTGTTCATGGACCCTGAACCATGAAAAGGCTCATTCAATTTCTCTTATCTGTTGACATTTAATAGGTCTGATAAATAAATTGTGACTAATCAGTTTTATGAGCAGGTATCAGCATAATCTAAGTCAGACATGATAAAGTGTACCAAAAGAGTTCAAATGTAAATGATCTGAAAGCATCATCATATACTGCGGCCTCAAAAATATTTGGATATTGAAGCCACACTTAGAAATGTATGAATGTGCATTAGCCTATAATGTATAAGAAAATATCAGCCGAAGTGGCATTTATTTAGAAAGAAACACACTTGGAAATGGTTCAGTTTCAAATAGTAAAATAATACATATAATGTATTTGGACGCTTTCTGTTGTTAGTGGAACATGTCCAATAAAAGTAATAGCAAAAATAGCAGAGAAAAGTTAAGTTATTTCTGATTATTTATGTGAACCCTTTGGAATTACCTGCATTTATGTATACATTTGTCTTAAAATTTGGTTTGATCTTCATCTAAGTTAGAGTAATGAACAAACATGATCTGTTTTAACTAATAACACACAAATTATTATATTGCTCTTGTGCATATTGAATACATAATTCAAACTTTCACAGTGTAGGTTGGAAAAGTATGTGAACCCCTAGGCTAATGACATCCACAAAAGTGAGATAGAGTCAGGAGTTGACAAACCTGGCATTCAAATAAAGAAAAGAGCTTGGAGGTGTGGGTTAGAGCTACTTTGACTTATAAAAGGGACTCAAACATTTTGAGTTTGCTATTCACAAAAAGCATCTGCTGACGTGAATTCACTTTCATTTTAATCCTTTTTATCTCCTGTTAAACTTCTTAGGCAGTTCAATAAAGCTTTCATCTATTTACTTGTAAATGATTTTCAGGGACAGTGTAGACTTCTTTGTTTTTGTTCACAGGTGGACACAGTGGCACAGATACCCTGGTATGTGAGGCTGTCAGAGTTTAAGATGCCCTGGGAGATGCACAGCAACAAGCAAGCTGCTATAAAGGATCTAAATATTTGTGTGCACAGTGGCCAGATGCTTGCAGTAATTGACAGCTCAGGTACGAGAAAAGACAAGTAAAAAGAAAAGAAATTCTTTCTCTGTTGTTTATTGTAGGCTGTGGGAAGACTTCCTTACTGGACATCATAACATGTCGAGATGAGGGTGGCTCCATGAAATCAGGAGAGATTCTGATCAATGGGAAACCTTCCACACGATCCCTGGCGAAGAAAAGCATTGCTCATGTAAGGCAGGATGACCTTTTATTACCTCATCTACATTTACATTTACATTTATGCATTTGGCAGACGCTTTTATTCAAAGCGACTTACAGAGCCCTTATTACAGGGACAATTACAGGGACAATCCCCCCGGAGCAACCTGGAGTTAAGTGCCTTGCTCAAGGGCACAATTGTGGTGGAACCAGCGACCTTCTGATTAGCAGCCCTGTGCTCTAGCCACTACGCCACCACCACCGTCCATCTTACAGTAAGAGAGACGCTGGCTTGTGTGGCAAAACTGCGGCTGCCTGCACACTTTTCCCAGGAACAGAGAGCTGACATGCTCACACTCTCACCCATATAAAGTTAACATGAGACTAATTGTCAGCATCTTGTCTGGTGGGGGATGTGTTTGGTCTTCACAGGCGGATGATGTCATCGCAGAGTTGCGTCTGAGGTAGTATGCCCACACACGGGTGGGGAATGATTATGTGAAGGGGGTGTCTGGTGGTGAGAGGAGAAGGGTTAGCATTGTTGTACAGCTACTCTGGAATCCTGCTGAGTCTGATGTTATAGTCAACACCATACACTGGGGTCCAGAAGTCTGAGACAACTAGTGAAAATATTTTATTTAAAATTTTTTCTAACACAATTTGAGTGAAAAGTTCTATTTAAAAACTACATGGATTTGATATGCCCCCCTTTTGCTTTAATGACATCAATACATGAGCTGACATGGACTCCACCAGTTTACAAAAATTGTTCCAGCATGATTGGAGAATGTTCCTGTGTGCTTTAATGAAAGGAAGGAAATTTGACCTTTTGTAAAAATAGTGCAGAATCTTAATTTTTTTTATGTTATGTGATAGCTTTTCTTTGCTTTGCTTAAAATTTCCCTAACAGTTCTGACACTTTCAGTTATTTTTCATGAAAGGCCAGTGAAATTAAATGAATACTGTGATACTTTTAAGTCAACATAACAAAAAAATTGGCCATATTTACTTTCTGAATACACAATACAGGTCTTACTGTGCACGATTCATCTTCTTTCATCAAAATTTAACAACTTGTTCCACATTTGAAATGTCAGATTACGAAATCAGATAACAGAATTAGGATAGATCACCCCAAAATGAAAATTCTCTTACAATTTACTCACCCTCATGCCATCCCAGATGTGTATGACTTACTTTCTTCTGCAGAACACAAAGATTTTTATAAGAATGTCTCAGCTCTGTAGGACCATACAATACTGGTGAATGGTGACCAGATCTTTGAAGCTCCAAAAAGCAGATAAAGCCACATAAAAGCCTCCAGTGGTTATTCAGTATTTTAAGAAGTGATAGAAGTGTGAGTGAGAAACAGATCAATATTTATATAATTTTAAACTATAAATCTCTACTTTCATTTCTTTTGTTTTTGAGGATTCACATTATTTGTGCATATCGCCAACTACTGGGCAAGGAGGAGAATTTATAGTAAAAAAAAAGGACTTAAATATTTATATGTTTCTCACCCAAACCTACTGTTTCTGAAGACATATATTTAACCACTGGTGTATAGTAGATTGTTTGTATGCTGTCTTTATGTGCTTTTTGGAGCTTCAAAGGTCTGGTCACCATTCATTTGCATTGTTATGATCAACAGAACTGAGATATTCTTCTAAAAATATTAGTTTGTATTCAGCAGAAGAAAAAGTCATAATGATGATAGAATTGTAATCTTTGGGTGAACTATCCATTTAAGGCCATAATTAAAATTTCAGGACCATGCATGACAGCTTTTATGCTTATATTTTATTTGTTCTCAGGTATTCTCATCCTAGATTAACCTACTTCAGGTCTAGACAGCTTCACGGCCCATAATTTGGTCATTACATTGTCCCGTCTGGCTCGAGGGAACCGTCTGGTCTTGCTCTCTGTCCATCAGCCCCGTGCAGATATCTTCCAGCTCATTGACCTGGTGGTCCTCTTGTCTTCTGATTCAGCTGTGTACTGCGGTCAGGCCAAAGACATGGTACCTTACTTCACTGATCTTGGGTACCCATGTCCACACTACTGCAACCCCTCTGACTACTATGGTGAGCATGAAAAAGAAAACTGATATCTTTAGTTTATTAATTATTTGTTGAATCTGAACAGTGAAATTCTTATACAGTGGACCTGATAAGCATCAATAGGTGCAGTCCTGAAATCGAATCTGAGTGTTTGGAGAGAACCAGAATTTTAGCAGCATAGTTTAAAGAGAAGGTGAAAAACACTGAAGATTTCATGTGGAAATCAGAAGATTGTGGTCCTATGGCCCTGGACAGCCTTGAATATTAGCCACTGTTTGTTTCAATTATTTGGCTATTGGACCTCGAGTGCTGCTCAAGTTCCAGTGTCTCCTATAGGTCCTCGGTGAGCTGCCAGAGCACTGTGCATTTACACTGGTATATGGCGTGCCCATCTACTGGCTTGCTGGGCTCAACAGTGCACCTGATCTTTTCCTTCTTAACTTTCTGTTGGTGTGGCTGACTGTGTACTGCAGTCGCTGCATGGCACTATTTGTGGCTGCAGTCCTGCCAACATTGCAGACCTCTGCTTTCATGGGCAACGCTCTCTTCACTGTCTTCTACTTGTCTGCTGGCTTTGTCATTAGTCTGGAAAACATGTGGCTGGGTAAGATCCCCTGAGACCATACCAAAGGAGTAATTCAACCACAATTGAAAAATCTGGCATAATTTATTCAACTTTATGCCATCCAAAACCCATGTGACTTTCTTTTTTCGGTGAAATACAATAAGAGAGATTTTGAAGAATGTACTGGCCGCTCTTTTCCATGAAAATACAATGAATGGGGACTTAAGCATGCAAGCATAAAAAAAAAGAAAGATCTAGAAGCACCGTGAAAGTATAAAAAAGTAGTCCATACCATTACTACGGCATATATTCCAAGTGTTTTGAAGTCATATGATAGCTTTGTGTTAGGAACAAACCAAAATTTAAGAAGTTATTTACTGAATATCTTGATGTCTCCCCTTGGCATGTTCAGCAACTGGTACATTCTTCAGAATTGTTCCTTTTGAGTTACACAGATGAAAGAAAGCTGTACGGTTTGGAATAACATGGGGGTGATGACAATTACGTTTTTGGGTGAACTATCTCTTTAATAGAGCCCTATTAGTAGCTTGAAATATGTTAGGATTTGCTAACCTGAGCTGAAATACAAAATCTTGATTTATTTATATCACCAACAGTTGCTTCTTGGTTTTCTCACATATCCTTCATACACTGGGGTTTCAAGGGAATACTGCAGGTTCAGTTCTGTGGGACCAAACACCCAATCTCTATTGGAAACATGACGATAGAATTAGATGGCATTAAAGTGAGTTACACGGACATGTTAAACACAGAAATATTGTGGTTATAACAATATTCCAATTGACATGTTTTTTATTTATTTTTAAATTTTTCTTCAGGTTGTGGAGATGATGAAGATGAACCAGTATCCCCTTTATTCCTGCTACCTGCTGCTTATTGCTGTCGCTGTGGTTTTCATACTGCTCTTCTATGTGTCACTCAAATTCATTAAACAGAAGTCCAGTCAGGATTGGTGAGGAGGAAAGACCACAATTGAGGTTCATTGAACTACCACTGCATGCCGCTGGATGGCAGCAATGTACTGTTTCTGTGCTCTTCTAGGACATTTAATTATTAGTTTTTTGGTAAGTTATTAAAGCTCATGTTTGATAGATACCCTTCAACAAGGTTTGGATGTCACAATTTAGATTTAATTTATGTATTGTCTTATTTTCTTTTGTATATAATATTTTTGTATGAGTAATATTACTACTGAACTAAACGTATACTACAACAGGAATTTTGAAAGCTTTAAAATAAAGTCTCATTAAAGGAAAATAAATAAATAAAGAAAGTGCTTGTTGTCTACAACATTTTGAAAAAGAGTATTTAAATATTGTAATGTTAAAGAAAATTAGGAATTAGAGTTTATTGCCCAGAATTCATTTTGAGTAACTTTACATTAACATTGAAAAAAAAACAAAAATTAACAAATACATAAAAATAATAATAGAAAGAAATAGAATAATAAAAAAAGAATATTGTATTGATCAGGTGTGTTTCAAACACACTGAGTAATAATAATAATAATAATAAAAATAAATAACTTAAAGTTCCGGCATGCATCAAACTCTACTTGGAACAAACTGAGAGGTTTTAAATAAAAAATAAAAATCTCCCCAATGTGGAATACCCAATTCCCAATGTGCTCCAAGTCCTCATGGTGGTGTAGTGACTCGCCTCAATTCCGGGTCGCGGAGGACAAATCTCAGTTGCCTCCATGTCTGATTCACATCTTTTCATGTGAATTGTTGAGCGTGTTACCGCAGAGACCAAGTGTGTGTGGAGGCTTCACGCTATTTGCATCCACGCACAACTGACCACGCGCCACGACTCTAGGGGTGGTAGTCTGCTTCTTTACTCGCTGAGCTACCCAGGCCTCAAGCTGTTAGGTTTTTTTTTAACTTGTAATCTGTTTCTCCTCACATGTGATTATGTTCAGCCAATCAGCTCACATGGTGTAAGCTGATCCCATGACATGTAATCAGGTAGGCAATCAACTTGCGTACTCTCTCCTTGTCTAACATTTAAATTGCTCAGTTTTGCATGCAAGCTGGTTTCAGTTTTTTCCCCTCCATCTCCCCAGCTCCACTTGTCTAGTTCTGCTACAAGGGATTGAATAAATGTATAATTGTGCAGCAGCAGCATTTCATGTTCTAACATTAGCAAGTCAAAGAACTTCATACTCTGCAGGACCAGCAGATATAATTTAATCAGCCAAGACCAATATCCTATAAATATGTCATATGCACATAAACACGCTGAATCATACAGATCTGCCATGACTGATTTTAATTAGGAACTACTCCAGAATAACATCATGTCTAAACATCTTCTGTATTTAAAGATAAAGGTATTCTCCAATAGGATTACTGCATATAAACTATTAAGAGGCAGTAATGAACTTGCAAAGAGCTCTTGACAGGTAATGCAGTCCCCCCATGGACATCTCATCAGGTTTTACTTTGCAGTCTACATTTGGCTTGCACAAATCCACTGCTCTCAGACGGAGTCTCCTGGGCACCCTGACAGTGCAGGAAACTCCCTTTGAGGCAGTCCACTACAAGATCATGAGCTCTTCAGCAATACTTCACATTAAAAATTAAAATACTTATGATAATGTCACAGAAAATGATATTAAAAATGAAGGTGAATGCATCTGAAATTTTTAAATATTGAACTACACAGAGAATTGAGTGACTTTAACAAAGTTTACTTAGAAGATAAGATTTAATGTCTAAATGTTTTGGAACTACATTGACAACTTGAAGCCTTTGCAATTAGGTAAAAACACGTCAACTTGATGTCTTGGTGCTTTTCAATTCATTTTAAAGGTTTTCAAGACATTGCATGAGAAAAGGGTATTTATTGTGTGACCATGTGACTGGTTACATAATCACCCATAATAAGGGGGTAACAGGCCAAGCCCAGGCCATTTAAAACATCTAAATACAAGGATTGATTCCCCAATGATGCCTGTAGACTTCAACTGACTGCCACTGGATGGCAGCAATTTTCTATTCATTTGTTTTTACAATTACTTTTCCAGTTTTTGATGACAGATTAGAGCTCGGGTTTGGTAAATATCCATAAACAGTGCATCTTTGTTCCATTCTGAATGTATAGATTTAAATATATGGAAGATTTGTCAGCTTATCAAAGTGTGTGGCAAAAGGGGTATATTGAAAAGCCTTTGAAAGGTTTTGTAAACCACACCAAGAATGCATTTGCATATTAAGAGCTAGATAACGAACAATTGGAACTTGTGTAAAATCCTGATAAATCTATACAACATATATGATTGGAAAAAAAAAAGTATATAACCCTGGATGCATGTCAGTTGATCCATGATCTTTCCAATGAGATATTTATTATACAGTGTATATTACTACATAACTGAGCATCTGAGTAAAGCGCTCTGATAAAGCTTACTATTGTACATTTATTACTTCATCCTCCATGTAAGAAACATTATGTCATATAATGCATTTGACAGGAATATGTCAAAATCTGCATTGCAGGAGCACTTGTTGTGAAAACCTCTTACTGTGTGACACCCGTTTCAGAAACAAAAACTAAAATAAACTGCCACTAAACTTTGATGTTTACATTTATTTGCATATATACAGTACCCATGTACACAATATTGTTACCAAAATGTCTCCATAACATCATTATGAAGGGCAAGAACAAATTCTGACAACAACAATCACAGTATATCAACAGAATCTGAATACTGAAAAAAGTTTCCGAGAGGTTTTCTAGTCGTCCGCAGGATTCAGCGACTCAAGAACACTGCTTCTTCAGTTTGTCTGCGTAGAACCGAAAAGTCTCCTGAGAAACAGAAAACAAACCGCAATTTTCAAATATAATAGAAGTCAATTTAAATAAAAAGCAAAACTAGCCAACATTTTCCAATATAATTGTACTTTGACTGTGTGGCATTTTGTTTTCTGTCAGAATCTGTATGTAGTTCTGTGTTTTCTGCCCTCAGGGGCAAAATAATAACAACTACACAGTCCAAACAATCCTTTGTTCTCATTTCATCTTACAAACCCGATTAATTCACAAATAACATGTATTCCCCCTCCCTAAAATGTTCCTAATTAAACACCACAAGTGCTTGTAAACAGCACAGCCTTTCCTTATTATAGGAAGGTGAGTGCTTTTAGAAGATTACGATTTCCCAAACAATGTATATTCCCTTATTAATGGGGTAATTAAAGCTGATAAATAGCAGCTGCTGTGTACGGTAAATGAGGCCAGATGGAAACGGCACCTCAAATCTCTCCTTACTGCCTCTCTCAGGAGACTCTTTGTACTCTAGTATAGTAGCGGTGGACCCGCGCGGGACCAATGGAAGTTGAATGGAACGGGATGGAGTGCTACCTGAGATTGCTTTGTGAAAACTTAAAAGGTGCACTGAGAGCTTAGTGAGCGGTGTGGAGGGGTTTGTAGATGGTTGGCAGCCTCCTGTAATGCCGTTTAAAACACAGCAGTGCCGTTCTGACAGGTAGTAAATAATACAAGAGCATGTGAGGTGGACTGAGGTGGCTTTTACGGTACTGTAAGTGTAGGGGTATTTCAGGTGAGGAATATGCAGTGGAAGTGAATCTGGTCCTAATCAATCATTGTTTGAAAAAGTTAGAAAAATGATGTAAGATTGCTAAATTGTGGAGCATGAAGTTTCCTGAAGACCGTGTCTTTAGACTATTTTCATGGCTGATCCTCGTCTTGCGATTTGCACGAGAAAGATGTTTTAATAGCGTCTCGGATTTAAACTTTAATAGCAAAAAACAATGTTTGAGATGACAAATTCAATTGATTTTCGTGAATAAGTTCAAACTACCGAGCTTGTTTTCTCTCAAGGTTATTTTTCTCCATTAAATAACATCTTATGGAGTTTTGGGTTCTTTGCCACAGTCGCCTTTAGGCTGCTAACTGCCTAAAGACAAATATACTGTATATATTTTAAGGAATATTCCGGGTTCAATACAAATTAAGCTAAATCGACAGCATTTGTGGCATAATGTTAATTACCAAAAAAAATTATTTAGACTCCTCACTCTTTTCCTTAAATAAATAAATAAATAAATAAATAAATAAATTGGAGGAGGTCACAGTGTGGCACTTACAATGGAAGTGAAAGGGGGTAAATTTTTGGCGGGTTTAAAAAGGCAGAAATGTGAAGCTTATAATTTTATAAAAGTACTTACATTAATTCTACTATATATAATTTTATATAGGCTACTGTTGTATGTGCATGTTATACTTGTTCTTTTGTTTCATTCCAACTAGTTACCAATTGGAAAGGAGGCAGTGGAACACCGGACTGGAACAAAAAAAATACGGCTTCTGCTCAGAACGAACAAAATGAAAACATTTTGTTTTTAGTTCATGATCACTAACTTAAATACAATTTTTTCCCCCTTGTGTTCAGTTAGTAAAAAACTAAGTGGAAAAACATGTCTCATAATCATTTTTTATTGTGTTTTAGTTCTTACTAGGGCAGTCAATCGATTTATCTTATATCTAATAACTAGGGCTCTTGATTTAATGCATTAAAAATGCACTCATTAACTTCTGTCTTTGTGTCATCTTGGACACTGACGCCTAGCGGCTTGGATGCAGCATCATATAAAATCAAAAGTTTTCATTTTTTTAAATGCTAGAAATGTAGTATTCACAGTCAGTCAGCCATGATTACTTTTATCAATGACTGAAAGTGTCAAATAACTGAGATTAAGTGAGTAGTATTCGGCTGGTCATGTGATTCTAACATGGCAGCAACCATGTGTGGACCCTCTCCATGTAAAATAAACCAGCTTATAATGTTGCTGATGTGACTGGGGTGAGTCACATGATTTCCATAAACCTTTATGCAATTAATCATGTCCCCGGACTGAAATAAGCATTATATAAGCATAATGTGTGTTAAAACAACATTGTGCTTGTAGATAATAAGAAGGTGGATTATTAGCGAAGGCTCTTGGAAGGGAACAGTTTCGCCGGCTTCTCTGTATAGTAACCCCAGTCTCTTCAGCGTTAACTCGTCTGCCTTTACCCCCTCAGCCTGCATCTGCTCTTATAGAGCTTTAGCTGACCCCAGGTCCTCATCCAAACCTGATGAGAAAGTGAGGGAGAAAAACAGAGCTCTGTTCAACATCATATACTTCATTCTGCACTCATCCTGACCAGCGGGCAGGTCACACAGGCCTCATGAAATAGTGATGCTGTAGAGTTCTCTAAGTACTGAAACGTGTCCAAGTTCTCACGGTAGGCTGCCTAAAGCAGCGCCTCATTAGGGAACATGTGTTTTTATTAGCAAATGTGCCTCCAGTGTGTCAGAAAATGCGTCCATCTTTTTGCATTATTAATTGGCCGGCTATTAACTGACTGCTTCCGTAAAACAGAGCCGGGAAATAAGCAAACCCTTAAAACCATTGTCCACTAGATGAAGCATGTAGCTTTTAACCTTGATCATGCTAAAATAGAAAACAATTAATATACTGAACAAGAGCCTTGTACTCCAGACAAACTCAGATAAACTTTAATTTTCACTTACAAGTAACAAAATACCATGTTTATTTTGTATGTTTTTTGGATAATGGTATTATGGTAATCTTGAAAGTACCTCAAATAATAGCATGTTAATAGCATGTTCGTGAATTTAAAGGAATGTTCCAGGTTCAATACAAATTTATCTCCATCAGCTGCAGTTATAGCATAATTTTGATTAGCTCAAAAACAATTCTGACTCGCCCCTTCATTTATTAAGGCAGTTACAGTGTGGCACTTACAGATGAAGTGAATGGGATCAGTCAATAAATGTTAAAGTACTCACTATTTCAAAAGTATAGTCACAAGACATAAACATTACATATGTTCACATTATTTTAGTGAGATACAATCACTTACTAACCTTGTCTGTGTAAAGTTATATACAGTATTGGGATTACAGTGTTTTGTTGTCATAACAACAAAGCTGTAATATTGTATTTTACTTTACACAGATTAAGTAAGCAATTTTATCACACTAAATGTTAACACGTTTAGTATACATGTCTTGTGTCTAAACTTTTGAAACTGTGTATTTTAATGTTTATGGACTGGCTCCATTGACTTCCATTATAAGTGACTCTCTGTAACTATGATTTCGACTGTAACGAGTATTTGCCAAAATTATTATGCCAAAAATACAAAACATGTATTTTACCCAGAAGTACCATGATATATATTTTGGTTTTACCATTTGATACAATCACAATACCACTGTAATTTTTGTGAGGGTTTCATGACCTTTAAGTTGTTTGTGATGACTGGTTAAGAATTCAGACTGATCTCTAATGCATCATTAAAATCAATGTGTAAATCGGTTTGACCAATTCATTAATAAGAACTGATTCACTTATAGATCAAACATTGCTATAGATCAAGTTATACTCCACACAAGAGCAAGATCTAGCCGATACAATAATATAGACGAGCTTAACTACAGTATAAAAATGTTTTATACTATAGAAATTTCAATGACTTTTCCATGGTAAGATGATGAATTTACATCCCATTAGGACGATGCAAACAGAGGTCTTACCATAGCATTTCACTAGATATGAATAAATCACTTCCTTTTCTGCAAAGTCAGGGATCAGCTCTGTGTGAATTGTTGACACTATATTCTACCATATTATGTGAAAAAGTCTTGATTTATATGCATACATTTAATGACAGTTCAAGAGCTTGTAAAGCAGAACAAACAGGCTGACGAGGTGAACAGTGCCATGTTTGTTTACCTGTCCCGGCTGCTGTGATGCTCGTAACATGTACGTAAACATGACGTTCTTCTGCTCGGCGACAGTGACGCAGCGCTAAAGCAATTGACAGAGGACAAGAGACTCTCAACACAAACATTCACTGCATAACACAATGGTTAAGTGTGTTGACAACATAATAAAACATAACCCTTTATATAAAACAATCACATTTTCTATATCCACACAGCAAGTTGTTAAAAGGAGGAAGAGGGGAGCTCATGGAGGTGTGCGTATCAGCCTGAAGGGTGTGTGTCTGTGCGTATTCTACACTTTTTTTTTTGAATGTATCCATCTTCTATTTCATCCTTTAGCACTCAGCGCAGCACTCTATAGTTGATGGTCAATTATATAGCTAATAAGGGAGTCAGGCAAATAACCACTTATTTCTTTATGAAAATTAAAATGTACAGTGTTCGCCCAATTTAAAGTACAATTATCTACACTTAGCCATATAAAGGCTTTGAATTGAATCGGTGTGCTCCTGAGCTTTTAAGCACAGATGTGCAATTTTCACACTCTTTAATAAGGACAATATACTGCTAGTAAATGAAGGCAGGGAGAATTCTGGGAGGGTAAACTGTGCAATACAGAAACAGTAAGTCTAGATAAGGATGAACAACCTGAAGCAGCTTTGTGTGAAGTGAAAGGCTAGCATGTGTGAATCAATGACGATTTTTATGAATATTCTAGGCATCTTTTCAAGCAAGCTTTAAAAATCACACAACTAAACCATATGTTTTTGGGGTTGTGACGTCATGAAGTGGCAAAACTCATAAGCATTAATTAGGTTATGTGCAGATAATGTCAAATCATCTTTAACTGTTTATATAAATAGTCATTCTTGTTGACTAAATTCAAGAGCTCCAATAAATATTTCAAAGGATAATTTGATCACTTTATCTTTACATCTATCACTCTCAGAACTGGGATTTTGTTAGTTAATGGAAATATATGTAAATGGGTCAGTAAGACCTGAGCCTGATTGGCCTCATGGTAAAGTTTTCACCTCTCGAACAGGGTGTTTCTTATGTGCCCATAAATAACTTTTTATTTCAATAAATGAAGATTGCATACAGTATGTATGTTAGAAGATGTATATCATGAGTGGAGACACATCTGTTTGCATTTTGCATTGACATTTAACAGAAAAGGAGCACAAGGTGCTGTGCAAGTAGACCGCGTATCATGATGCACAAGAGAACATCGCCAACCTCGGTCACTCAACGTGATACTGTATGTCCCACACGTATATAGCGCCCATCCATATAATATTTTATTCTTGGATTTTAACATTATTTCCCCTTTAAGATCCATTGTAACGGCATTTAAACATTTAACATGTATTATTAAAAATATTTTCTTTTTGAAAATACAAAAAAAACGATGGATGAATCGAAATTATAACATTTTAATTTTAATTATAATTATTATTATTTTGCACTGAAAAAATTTCAGTAGTACATTTGAAAAAGTCCAAATAAGTTCTGCTGGATAACATCCGCCTGACTTTTTGGCCATGACTCTGTGTGTGTGTAAGTGTTAGTATGCGTGTATGTTGTTTTGAAACTGCTGTACTGCCCTGTTCTTTTCTGGGTTCAGCAGCAATAAGGTCACATTACAAGCCAGTCGTGAAAGATGCGTTTCTCTCGTGTCTACTGAATTAAAAAGCCAAGGGGGCCTGAAAGGCTTTTAACAGGCTGCAGTTTTCAAATGGACTGAAGTTGTGAGTGCTTTTATAACAATCAGAGCAATTAAAACTGCAGCCAGGCATTGAGCTCCATTCCTGAGAGTTAAGGCCTGGGTATACTTTGTTAATCAGCTCACCGGATCAAATGGCACCCGGTCGACCGTGTTGCCTTTCAAAGTGAACACGAATGCGTTCGATGCATACGCACTATGACTGCTTTGAGATCATGTTTTTGTACAGTCAACGGCAGGTGCATGTGCTGACGATGTGCACAGACGAGGACTGAAAAGAAAATCAGTCGAGAAAATCAGGTCTGCAAGAGGACAGTTCATGCAGACTGTGCTGATGACAAAATTGCCATCACGCACACTGTGCACAGAGCAATAAGCAACCTGGACAACCTAAGTATACTTTGTCAAGTAAAAACTGATTGACAATCAGTTTCAGAGAGTAAAGGCCAGTCAAAATCAAACATGTTAATCTAAGGGGGAATTCACACAGGGCATTATCTTCAGCTAGACCGAGTGCAACAGAAAGGAAAACACAGGGGTCTGGAGATGTTTTTCAAAGTCTTAAAAACATTGGCACTCTTGTCATGAGACACTGAAAAAAAAACCCTGTAAGATCAAAGCCATCTACCTGATGTATGTGTACATACACGTAAATCGAAAAATGCTTTTCTAAAAATCCATTGGAAATGGGTGCATTACATGTTCTTGCATTCCATCTGAACTTTTTTTGCTATTTTTTCAATTGTTAAAGTAAAATCAAAAGTTCACCTTTTTTTCTGCAATATAAATGACAACAAAAATGTGCTAATTAGTTGCTAAATAATGACTACAACTACAACAAAGATGTGAGTTTTACTCGCTGAAAGAATCACACAACAGTTGTAGTCCTTATGTAGCAACTTAAATCACAATGTTCAAAATTCACATTTGAAGTACGACTGTGTGTTATGTTGTTGAACAAAATGTGAAAGTCTCTTCAAGTAGACTTCAAGCAAGGTTAACCACTGACCTTATTTTACCAATTCATTGTACTTGTTTTTGTAGCTCAACTGGCTGAGCATGCCGCTAACAATGCCAAAGTCAAGGTTTTGATTCCCGGGGAACACACCAACTGATAAAAAGGTACAACCTAAAATGTACAGATAAAATGTGTTGTAAGTCGCTTTAGATAAAGTGAAAACCACCATTCTAAAACCCCTTATTTGTGAAATTCCTAAGGGGAACCATGGTGAATTAGCTTTCCAGGTCAACCTCCAAACTAACGTCATGACTGAATAGCTCTATACAAACTAAATTATATTCAGCAGTTTAGCAAGGTCACCAAGTACTCAAAGGCCTTGCATATCTTGGTTAATCCCTGAATGATGTTACCAGCAGGAGGAACTTGGCCTCCTCTGCCCTGCCTCTGTCCAAGTACATCAGGAAGAGGTCTGTAGCAGCTCTGTAGGAGGCAAAGTGATTGCAGAGCCTTTCCGCCATAGCACTCACTAAATGTAAAGAGCGATGTCAATCAATCAGGTGCTTACACAGTCATTACTATGTTATAACACATCAGTGGGTGCCATAATGTTTCTGCTATCCAGAAACTTCAAACAAGGGCTGTAAGTCAAGTACTGCAAGTACTTTAGCTGTGTATTGTGGTGTTTGGGGTCTCACATTTATCCAGCGCAGCATCATTGTTGGCATCTAGAACTTTGCGGAAGACAAAGGAAATATTGGGGTCATAATTTTCTGTGTTCTGGGTGTAAACAGACTCTACTGCACTGTCAATATCCCCACTGAGAGAGGCAGAAAGTAGAGATAAGAAAAAGGACAGGAATCGCATAAACATCTGTAAAAGTTTTCAGCTTTCCAAATACTGTTGTTTGCTAAGCTGAGCTTCACTATCATTGCTTATGATTCCAGTTAGCGATTTGAAGAAACCCTCAAATTTAAACTTTGGCACATAACTCATCCTACAACCACCAAGAACGGCCTAACAATGGTGAACGAATCGTTCTTTTGAGTCAAACCTTCAAATGAATCAGTTGATCCGGTTCACAAAACCAAAAATGAATCATTCTTACATGATTTCGAGTAATCCATTTCTCAACTTCAACTCACTGACTAAATCCAGTTGCAGCGGTTTTCAAGTTAACATCTAACTAGAGGAGAAGATTAAAATCTATGAAAAATCACTAAAATAATGGCTTAACTTTCTGTTTCTCAACCAGTGCTATCGGATGACTTCAGAAGACTTGAACACTTTTATGGTGCTTACAAACAAAAGAACGAAAGTCATACAGGTTTGAAACAACACAAGGGTGAATAAATAATGAAAAAAAACTTTTTTGCATGAACTATCCCATAAGTTTGTTATTCTTCTATGATGAAAATGTAGTTTGCAAAAATGACATTTGCAGCACAAAGTGTAAAGAAAGGCAGTCTGGACAATAACAAGACATGTGAAAAGAGAACAAAGACAAATGGGTAACGGCCACATCTGTACTTCACTCCTTTAGTTCTGCTTCCCCTCCATCCCCAACCTATATCAACATGAACAATAAGTGCATACAATTTTCATTGGTCAAATTAATATTCCGTGCCCAGCTTGGCCTAGCCACAGATTGTCACTCCCTGCCATTCCCAAAGTCCTGAAACAGCATAGGACAGCGGAAGAGCAAAGCGTCCCTCACGGCTGGATGAGCAGCTTCCCCAATCGCGGTTACATCCTGTCGGGCTGAACTCTGACCCCCTGGCGGACCTAAGCGACAGTGACACGTGTGCGGCTGAGCCAAACTGACTGGTTAAGAGGCGAGATGGGGCTCCGGAAGCCAGGCACCACATTAGTGCGGCCCATGCTGAATTATTCACACTACACAGTCATAGCCATCACAGCAGATCTGAGCCTTTATTAATAATAGGGAGAGGGAGGAGGAAAGGTATGATAAAGGAGAAAGAAAAAATAGAAATGTGCGAAATGGCCAGATTAAACGGGTGGAACAAATGGGCTTTGGTCTTCGGATAACTTTTGGCGTCCCTTCTTAGGCTAGTTGGTAAAGTCAACCAATTACGGTCTAGGGCTGGGCGATATGCAAAAAATATTTTTATGACATTTTTATTAAAACATTTTGTGAAAATATTTCTTGCATATCGCCCAGTCCTAGACCATAATCGGTTGATTCGAATATCGTTATGCTCGATTACATCGTCAACTCCCCTGCCCCCACTGCTGAGGGATCAGTGATTATTTTTGCATTAATGATTTTGCTTGAAAAATTCAATTAACTGAAATACAAAAAAACTTAAACTGAAAGATATTTCTGAATTCAAATTGCACTTCAATCGAAAGGAAAAAGCATTTAAAGTAACAAAATGGACAAAAACAAAAAATAACCACCTCCGCAATCCCAAACATTTGAAACTTCTCTCATACAAATATATGATATATTGTGAAAGTGAAACATTGCCGATCATCACCGGTCAATGACTGTTGCAATTGGCATCGGGATATTTGTCAGATATAGTCAATATCGATTACATCTTCCAATCACTCAGCCCTATTACTGTAACGAAGAGGGCAGACGAGGAGTTGGATCTAATTGCAGTTTTTATTGTTAGTGCACGAAGTGAAGCAAACGATTAACACAGGAACAAATAAAACATCCACGATGGGAAAACAAAGGTGTAAACAACAGGAACATCCACGGAGGGCACGAGCAGGAACACGGTGAAGGGGATACAAAACATGAACATGGATTGACCAAACAATAACCAACAAGGGACAAGGTAAACATGAGGACTTAAATACAAAACCAAGGGGAAACGAAAGCCAATGGGAAACCAAAAGTCAAAACAAGATAACAAGACAATAAACTAAAACCAATAACAGACTAGAACTGATAACAGGGTAATTAAACAATGAACCACAGACACATAGACAAGGAGGGAATTATGGGAAGTGTAGTTTTGGGGATGGCAAGGGAAAAAACACAAGGCAGACAACAGAGGATCATAACAGAACCCCCCCTAAAAGGGGTGGATTCCAGACACTCCTAAACAGAAAAACAACAAACAAAAAGAAACAGAAAACAAATAGTCCCAGGAGCTCGGGGGAAGCTCGGGGTGGGCAGACAGACCAAGGGGATGACTACGAGGTGGGGGCTGGGTCAGGAGGTCAGGGGGGCGGACACCGGACGGGTAGTGGGTCAGAAGGCCGAGGCGGGGGCCACAGGACAGGGACAGGTTTCAGGGAGCCTAGGAGGTGGTCGCAGGACAGGTCCAGGGGGCCTGGGAGCGGCTTCAGGGCAGGGAAAGGCTCAGGAGGCCAGGGAGGTGGCCTCGGGACAGGGAAAGGTTCAGGTGGCCTGGGAGGTGGCCTCAGGACAGGGAATGGTTCAGGTGGCCGCAGGACAGGGAATGGCTCAGGAGGGACAGGGTCAGGAGGCCTGGGAGGAGACCACAGGACAGGTGACGGGTTAGGAGGCCTGGGAGAAGGCCACAGGACCGGGACAGGGTCAGGAGGCCTGGGAGAAGGCCACAGGACAGGGACAGGGTCAGGAGGCCTGGGAGAAGGCTACAGGACAGGGACAGGGTCAGGAGGCCTGGGAGGAGGCCACAGGACAAGAGGCCGGGGAGAAGGCCACAGGACAGCGACAGGGTCAGAAGGCCTAGGGGAAGGCCACAGGACAGGGTCAGAAGGCCTGGGAGGAGGCCACAGGACAGGGTTAGGAGGCCTGGGAGGAGGCCACAGGACAGAGTCAGGAATAGGAGGAGTCTCAGGGGGAGCGGGCGGAGCCGCGGAAGGCTCTGTAGGCGGAGCCAAGGAAGGTACAGGGGGCAGAGCCGTAGAAGGCGGAGACCAGGAGGACTCTGGAGGCGGAGCCGTGGAAGGCAGAGACCAGGTAGGCTCTGGGGGTGGAGATGTGGAAGGCGGAGACCAGGAGGACTCTGGGGGCGGAGATGTGGAAGGCGGAGACCAGGAGGAGTCCGGGGGTGGAGCCTTGGAAGGCGGAGACCAGGTAGGCTCCGGGGGCGGAGATGTGGAAGGCTCTGGAGGCTTGGAAGGGCCCGGAGGCGGAGCCGTGGGAGGCGGAGCAGGCAGAGCCGTGGGAGGCGGAGCCATGGCGGACTTCTGAGGTGGAGCCGTGGAAGGCTCTGGAGGTGTGGACGTAGAAGGCGGAGCCGTGGAAAGCTCTGGAGGCATGGTAGGCTCTTGAGGCGTGGCTGTAGAAGGCGATGCCGTGGAAGGCGGTGACACAGAGGACTCCAAGGGCAGAGCCGGGGAAGGCGGAGACATGGCGGACTTCTGAGGCGGAGCTGTGGAAGGCTCTGGAGGCGTGGACGTAGAAGGCGGAGCCGTGGAAAGCTCTGGAGGCGTGGTAGGCTCTGGAGGTGTGGCCGTAGAAGGCGATGCTGTGGAAGGCGGTGACATGGAGGACTCCAAGGGCAGAGCCAGGGAAGGCTCAGGAGGCGTGGCCATAGAAGGCGAAGCCGAGGGAGGCGGAGTCATGGAGGATTTTGGGGGCAGAGCCATGGAGGATTCAAGTGGCAGAGCCTTGGTAGATGGGGCTATGGAAGACCCAGGAGGCAGAGCTGTAGAAGGTTCCGAAGGTGGAGCCGTGGAAGGCTCGGGAGCTGTGGGAGGCTCGGGTGACCGAGGCGCGGAAGGCTCGGGTGACCGAGGCGTGGAAGGCTCGGGTGACCGGAATCGAGAGAGGCGGTTCCTCCGCAGCGAATGTCTCCAGGAAGAGCACCACATATTCCTGCCAGGTGCAATCTCCGGGCCCCGGAAAATCCCACCGATGGCGTTTGGGTACACCGGCCCAATACAAGATCTTCAGGGTGGAGTCATCCAGACCGGAGTGGATGGCCACATTGGAGAAAAAATACGTGAACTCACGGATGGATAAGTCTACCTGAGGAAAGCTGCTAGATCCATAGTGGTTGGTTATTCTGTAACGAAGCGGGCAGACGAGGAGTTGGATCTAATTGCAGTTTTTATTGTTAGTGCACGAAGTGAAGCAAACGATTAACACAGGAACAAATAAAACATCCACGATGGGAAAACAAAGGTGTAAACAACAGGAACATCCACAGAGGGCATGAGCAGGAACACGGTGAAGGGGATACAAAACCAAGGGGAAACGAAAGCCAATGTGAAACCAAAAGTCAAAACAAGATAACAAGACAATAAACTAAAACCAATAACAGACTAGAACTGATAACAGGGTAATTAAACAATGAACCAATGAAACACAGACACATAGACAAGGAGGGAATTATGGGAAGTGTAGTTTTGGGGATGGCAAGGGAAAAAACACAAGGCAGACAACAGAGGATCGTAACAATTACAGTTGTATAGCCTTCGATTGTCTGATATATTTTGTACCTCATTGGCTGAAACAAGGACTGAGTTTGGAACGATGACTGCTGTCTCTTCTTCTTAGATCACACTAGTAATTAAACAAAGTTACACTAGTAATTAAATTATCCTCTAATTATCCTTGCAAAACATAACATATTTGCACACATAGTCCCTTATTCATGAAACAGGTGCAGAAAACAAATTTGTAAATAGTTTGTAAAGCCGTACTGACGTAAATTCTTGGATTCATGAAAGTTTTTGTATTTTCTAAATGTCTAAATAGTGCCCAAGACATCTGAATGTGTTGTGGTCTTTCAGCAAACTGCCATGACTAAATTCGGATGAAATGAAATAAGTAATTAAAGATTAACTAATAATTAAATGAGTAAAAATAAACTTTAAAAATAACAAATTAGTAGAAAACAAAACACACACACACACACACACACAAACAAACAAAAAAGCTTTATTTCCTTTTTAAACCATAGCCTATACTTATTGAGAATAGTTTCATTACTGACTGAATACATTTTTAAAAAGTATAATATTTTCCAAACTCTGCTTATCGTTTTTCCAGCAGAAGTCACCATATCACCGTAATCATCATGATTTACCCGAGACATTTCACAGATGATGCTGCCCATGCACTGCAAACTGAACCAGCGAAGGTTAATGGTAGTGGACGTCCTCCCAGCGTGAACTGAAATTTCTTTACACTCATGTCAAACCAAAAATATGCGATGACAGTAAGTCCTCACTTTCTTTGAGACGCTATATTGTGCTTGCTCAATACAAATTTTCAGATGTGAATACGCTTAATTCATAAAAATGTTTCCATTACTGTTCAGCATAGATGTTAAATGGATTTACTAGTGAGTCTGGTGCCTTCCTTATATGGCATTTTCATGGCTGTGGTTTATGATAATTGTGAATGAACGTGCACATGAACATAGAATTCAATAACATGCACATTTTACTAACAAATCTGGGGAGTACGATGTGCGAGTGAATCCGGTGAAAAGTTTTTAGGAAGTTCCATTTTACACGCAAATTACTCAGAATTAAGTCGCATATTTATGAAAGTTTCATGAATGCGGCCCATTGTCACATTTGTTCTTTTCAACTGTCTCTTGTTTATTGTTGTCATGTTTTCTGTTGCCATTTTAGCAAGGTCACAGTCAGGAGATTTTAAACTCATTTAACCTCAAGTTTAATCAAATGTTTGTGAAAACAAACCTTTGGTGATACTAGGGTTGCAGCGGTATACCGGTTTCACGGTATACCACGGTTTGAAAATTGACGGTTATCATACATATACATTTGCTTATCTCTACGGTATTGAGAAATTAATGCAACCGGACGGAGAATCTCACATGCGTGCGCGCATCTCCTTTCCTCCTACAGTCTGAGATCTCAGTCCGAGATCTTGTGGTCAAGTTTAATACAAGAACAAACACCTGGAATAAACAGTGGCCATCCATCAAGAAAAGTGATGTGCTTCTGTACATCTGTACTGACCCACCTTTCATCTGGCCTCTCTTCACCTGCGAGATGATGAGGAGGTTGTTGGTCATGTCACTCATATTAAATCCAACGATATGATTGGTAGCACTTAAAAGACAAAAAGAACAAAGTTGGATATTGGCAGAACAAAACAGTTTTTTGTTAAACATCAAAGTGTATTTTAGAATTAGCCGGATATAGTATTAATAATACAGGGTGTTGTTGTATCTGCACGTTTATGCAGCACATATCTGAGAGCCATTTCTCCACAAGTCGTCTCAAATGTGTGTATGTACAGTGGCCCTAAAAAGCATTTGGACACATAAATTTACATACGTATGAATGTCACTGTATTGGAAAACAAAATTTCAAACCAAGTGTTGCCTTAAACAAATGATAATAGAGCTTTTCTCAAAACTAACTTTTTGCAATTGCTTTTAACCAGCTGACAGCAGAGTCAGTTGCCCTCAAGTTCACACAGGTGTAGTTCATCACATCAACATGTCCCAATAACATCTGAAATTTGTCACAATAGATCTAGTGTTTTATAATAAAAACCTTATCAAAATAATAAAAAAAAAATATATATATATATATACACCACTTGGTTTGATATTTTTATTATTTTTGTGAAATTTTGCATGCAAAATTTGGGTCTGGCCAAAATGTTGAAACATTTTTGGGCCTACTATTTGAGGGTGAGTATGAACAAATCTGGATCCACTCTCCTTGTCCTTTCACCAGGCTCTTACATTTGAAACCTTTTTCATCTCTCCGTCACTTAAACCTCAATCAAAGTCTTCTTTTTTAATACCCTCACTGGCCAGATTAATCCAGCCACCCAAAGCCAAGAGCCACTCCTTATCGCTACGGCGACTGGCCAACAGCTGCTCACGAGGCCGATAGGCCCAGCAACATAGGTCAGAATTACTCTTATCAATCATAAGAAAATCCTTCTCCTAACTCTGGGTTAGTCCTCTAACTGCTGGACAATCCCATCCCTTGCTCCTTTCCTCTGTTCCCAATCCCCCTTAAATCGCTATTTAAAGCACCCCGCTGGCCAAGACCAACATCCCACTAAACATCTGCCTCCACCACATACGCATACCACATATGCATTTAAACACTGCTTACACTTGATAATATACCCATTGTTTATCATAATTCAAGTAAATGAGTGTACCACTTTTTCCTGCTCTACTATTCAGTGCTGCTGTTGAAACTACAACAACAAAATACATTTGAGTTTGCAGTCTGAATAGAATGTGTTGAGATATAAATATGGGTATTGCGAAATAATACTGCAAACTAAAACAAAGACAAAAAATTCACAACACGTCTTTCTATATTGTTGTCTTCATTGGCTGCATGCAAAAATGTAATTACAGCATGACTAGTGCAGTCTGATATTTATCGGCCGCCAATATTTATCAGCCAATTATTGACCAAATTTAAAACCATTGGTATATTGGTTAGAAGCATGAAAATGCTGGTATAAAAAACAGATTAGGCCTATTTAGAATTCATTAGCACACTTTGCAAAATCTATGTTAATTCAAATTCACACTCAAGAAATAATAATTGCCACAATATCTAGAAGGGTTGGCACTCCTAAGAACATGTAATATTTAATATTATTCTGTCTCGGTCTCACATTAATGCAGATAAAATGCCACAAAAGGACGTGACAGTTAGCGGCACTTATGTATGCACTACATGATGAGGAAAACCATCCAAAAATACTTTGAAACCAGCAGACTTAGACTTCTGAGAATTCAGTATGATATCAGTTAATTCTGCATAATTGATTGAATTAAAATTACAATTCCAATATGGTCTTGCGCGATTACTTATCCTTAAAAGGATGCATTTTAAACTGCAAAAACAGAATTGTTAAAAAACATTTTAAGTAAAAAATAATCTTTCATATCAATCATGTTATCATATTTAGTAATTTTTTAAAATATTTTTTGTATGCATCTTTTACTGTGGTGCTCTTTAAAAATTTGACCAACATTTTGAACACTATGTGTTCAACAGATCCAATGTTCAATGGAAAAAATTTATTGTTAGAACAGTTAAAAGCTTAAACAGTGATCTGATGACAAAATAATGTAAGTTGCAAAATATCAGTGTCGTTATCAGCCTATAGTATTTTGTTAAAATCAGTATCGGACAAAAATGTTCATATCAGTGTATCCCTAACCAGGTCTTTAAATAAACTGGTCAAAAATACTGAAAAATGCACAAGTTAAATAAAAAGGTATTAAAAAAAAAAAAAAAAAAAGTTTAGTTTATGTAGCTTGGTGTGTACATCATACATTACCTTTAGTATCGCTCAAAAGCTTTTTGAACTCTTGAGATGTCAGGCAAAAACTTGTCCCTTTGGAACAAGAAAAGCACTGAATCAGGCACCTATGTGTGCACAAACAGAACAGTGTCTGTTAAACACCAACTGCAATGGCCATTGCGTGATAGTCTGCAGAGACACGTGTATGAATGCCTCCTGAAAGCACACACAAGATTATAGGGCCGATGACTTTCTTCCATGAGGACATGTCATTATGCATATAATGCAACCCAGTAAAGCCTTAGAGCTTGATGGATAAATAAAAGATCACCAGCGCAAACACTAATACAACACAATGATCTATTAATAATCGCAAAGGACTGTCATTTTTTGCATCTTGTCAAGCTCTTTTGAGGACACCAAGATTATCTTGTAACGTTGAAAGGGCTTAACCCACAAGACTGTCCACTTTGTATGTACAGTATGTGTGCCATTATGTACGGCTTGAAAGAGATTTGTGGCGTTTATTTGTTTCAATTGTAGAACTGAAACAAATGAAATAAAAAGTAAAAGTATTTTCATACAAAAAGGGTACACTGGTTTTTAAGAAACCTTAAAACGTCTCGGTTACGTATGTAACCTCCGTTCCCTGATGGAGGGAACGAGACGTCGTGTCGAAGAAGCGACACTAGGGGTCTCTCTTGAGCGCCGAAAGATACCTCTGATCTATGAAAAAAGGCCAATGAGAGTTGGCGAACAGTATTTGCATACTCCGCCTCCGGATACGGATATAAAGGCAAGAGAAATACGCTCGTTCATTCAGGATTTTTCTAAGGAGCCGGGAGTGTTCCGGGCACCTCAGCGGCTCAGCTCAGCGACGTGGCAGGGAAGACACGACGTCTCGTTCCCTCCATCAGGGAACGGAGGTTACATACGTAACCGAGACGTTCCCCGTCTGTCGCTCACTTCGACGTCGTGCCGAAGAAGCGACACTAGGGGTCCACTTCAAAACTCGCCATGCGCTGAGCCGTGTACGTGTACTGCTGACACAGAAGCGGGCAGGTATTTCTACGTGCACAAGCGACCAACTGTGCTCAGGCTGCACGTACTCTTCCCCAATGCCCCGAAAAAGCATCAGAATCCTTTTGGTTACCCTAGGGGGGAACAAGGTGACGCTCCCAATTAGGGAACGGGCCAAGCCTGGCTGGGCCTCTTTTCTCTCTATGTTTTCTCGGCATAGAGCAAGAGCAGCCGGGGCCCTTACCGCATCGAGGGAAGGGGGTCTTATTCCCGAATCCCTATTCTTTTAGGGGGAAAAGACCCTGCGGAGGCCACACCCACCCGAAAGGGGAGGTAAAGGTGGCGAAATACATCACATGGCCTCTTGGGTCACATGTGGGAAAAATGGCGTGGTGGTAGATCCCGCCTCGAGGAGGGGGGAGTTGCTACAACACGGCGACCGGAAGGCAGCCAAAGACTGCCTAAGGGAGACGCGGGTCAGCTCGTAAGGTGACCGTACCGCGGAAGTACACACAGGAGGAGTCCCGTAGGAGGCCTGATCTGTGGAGCACCTATTCCAGTAGGGGTAGCCTGGGGTACCCGTAGTGGACTGGACCAGCAAGTCGCTGAACTGCTGCGGGCCTAAGGGCTAGGGAGGAATCAACCAGGGACCTAGGTTCTCTGGGAAAGAAGGCGCACTGTTTTACCTCGATCAAGGGAAACGGCGCTGGAAACAAGCGATTCACCTGGTCAGATCGTCGACGTGTACCGAGTTCTACGGGCTCGGACCTGAGAGAACACGGGACGAGACTGACTCAACCCTGAGATCATAAGGGTGTTAGGTGCTGCCCAGCCCGCAGCTCTGCAAATGTCTGCTAGGGAGGTGCCCCTAGCCAGTGCCCATGAGGATGCCACGCTCCTAGTAGAGTGGGCTCGAACCCGCAAAAAAAAGGGGGGGGGGGGGGGGCACGGCCTGGGTGTGATAGGCCAACTGAATGGCATCCACCACCCAGTGAGACACCTCTGTTTGGAGACAGCGTTCCCTTTCTGCTGTCCTCCAAAGCAGACAAAGAGCTGCTCAGAGCGCCTGAAGCTCTGGGTGCGTTCCAGGTAGGCACGCAAGGCACGTACCGGACACGACAGTGAGAGGGCTGGGTCTGCCTCCTCCCGGGGCAGCGCTTGTAGGTTCACTACCTGATCTCCAGAGGGCGTGGTAGGAACCATGGGCACATAGCCCAGTCGAGGTCTTAGGATCACATGAGTATCTGCCGGACCGAGCTCCAGGCAAGTGTCGTTAGTAGGGAATGCTTGCAGGTCCCCGACCCTCTTGATGGAAGTGAGCGCGATCAGCAGGGCCGTCTTTTTAGGAGAGGGCCCTGAGCCAACTGATTCTAGCGACTCGGGGGGGGGGGGAATACCGAGAGGTCCCAGGAGGGGAACAGGTTTGGCCGGGAGGGGTTTAACCTCCGGGCACCTCTTGGGAACCTGACGATTAAGTCGTGCTTACCCAGAGACTTGCTGTCTACTGGGTCGTGGTGAGCTGCGATAGTGGCAACACACACCTTCAAGGTGGATGGGGACAGCCTCCCCTCCAACCTCTCCTGTAGGAACAGGAGCACAGACCTAACTGCGCACCTCTGTGGGTCTTCTGCCCGGGAAGAACACCAATTCACGAACAGACGCCATTTCAGGGCGTAGAGTTGCCTGGTAGAAGGGGCTCTGGCTTGGTTGAACGTGGCTACGACCGTGGGTAGTAGACCAGCTAAATCTTCCGCATCCCGTTCGGGGGCCAGACGTGGAGGTTCCAAAGGTCTGGGTGCGGATGCCAGAGCATGCCCCATCCCTGAGAAAGAAGATTCTTCCTCAGGGGAATTCGCCAGGGAGGGGCTGTCGCGAGGAGTACAAGGTCCAAGAACCAGGCCCGGGTGGGCCAGTAAGGAGCCACGAGAGTGACTTGTTCCTCGTCCTCCCTGACCTTGCACAGCACCTGTGCAAGAAGGCTCACTGGGGGAATGTGTACTTGCACAGCCCCACCGGCCAGCTGTGTGCTAGTGCATCTGCCCCGAGGGGAGCCTCTGAACGGGCGTACCAGAGCGGGCAGTGGGAGGTCTCTCGGGAGGCAGAGGGGTCTACCTGGGCCTTGCCGAACCGTTCCCAAATCAGCTGAACCGAGTGGGGGTGAAGCCTCCACTTTCCGCCAGGCAAGCGTTGTCATGACAGCGCATCCGCTATCACATTGAGGTTGCCGGGGATGTGAGTGGCACGCAGCGACTTGAGTCGGTGCTGGCTCCAAAGGAGGAGACGACGGGCAAGTTGTGACATGTGACGGGAGCGTACACCGCCTTGGCGATTTATGTACGTGACCGCAGTGGTGCTGTCCGACCTGACTGGGATATATTCGTCCCGAATTAACGGGAGAAACTTCCGCAGGGCCAAAAGGACGGTCAACAACTCGAGGCAGTTGATGTGCCAACGCAGCTGGGCCCCTTTCCAACGGCCTGAGGCTGCGTGCCCGTTGGAAACGGCACTCCAACCCAATCTGGAGGCGTCAGTCGTGACCAGGACGCGTCTGGACACCTGCTGTAGGGGCACTCCAGCCCGTAAGAAACAGAGGTCTGTCCAGGGGTTGAATGTCTGATGGCAGGCGGGGGTGATTGTTACCCGGTGCGTGCCGTGGCGCCATGCTCGTCTCGGGACTCGGGTCTGGAGCCAGTGTTGGAGTGGTCTCATATGCATCAACCCCAGCGGCGCAACCGCCGCGGAGGACGCCATATGCCCCAGGAGCCTCTGGAAAAGTTTTAAGGGGACCGCTGTGCCTGGCCTGAAGGCGGCGAGGCAGTTCAACACTGACTGGGCACGCTCGTTGGTGAGACGTGCCGACATTGAGACCGAGTCTAACTCCATCCCGAGAAAAGAGATGCTCTGAACTGGGGTGAGCTTGCTCTTTTCCCAGTTGACCTGAAGCCCCAGACGGCTGAGGTGCCTGAGCACCTGGTATCTGTGGGCGCATAGTAACTCTCGCGAGTGGGCCAGAATGAGCCGGTCATCGAGGTAGTTGAGTATGTGGATGCCGGCTTCTCGGAGCGGGGCAAGAGCTGCCTCTGCGACTTTCATGAAGACGCGAGGGGACAGAGACAGGCCGAAGGGGAGGACTTTGTACTGATACGCCTGGCCCCCGAATGCAAACCGCAGGTAGGGGCGGTGTCGGGGCAGGATGGAGACGTGGAAGTACGCGTCCTTCAGGTCTATCGCTGCGAACCAATCTAGATGCTGGACGCAGGTTAAGATGTGTTTCTGCGTGAGCATCTTGAACGGGAGTTTGTGCAACGTTCGGTTGAGAACTCGAAGGTCCAAGATTGGTCGTAAGCCGCCGCTTTTCTTGGGTACGATGAAGTAGGGGCTGTAGAAACCCTTCTTCATCTCGGTTGGAGGGACAGGCTCTATCGCGTCTTTGGCCAGAAGAGTCGCGATTTCCGCGCGCAGAGAGTGGGCGTGTTCGCCGTGTACTGCGGAAAAGTGGACGCCCATGAAGGGGGGCCGGGGGCCTGGCAAACTGAATTGCGTAACCGAGTCGGATGGTCCGGGCCAGCCAGCGAGACGGGTTGGGAAGTGAAAGCCACGCGTCCAACCTCTGCGCTAGGGGCACCAAGGGGACGGTTAATTTGGACGTACCCGGCGGGGCTTCGCAGCGGGGCGGAGCAGGTAGGGCAGCGTTGGGCGGCGACAGGGCGACCCGCAGCTGGGGTGCTGAGAAAGACTCAAAGCACTTACCTTGCTCCGCACACCCGGCAGGGGGCGGGTTAGCGACTGAGGAGGAGGTCTCGGGTAGGCGTCCTCTAGACTGGTCGGAACCGGCCGGCCGGGGGGGGCAGTCGTGGGGCTGGAGACGGGTGGTCCGTGTCCAGGAAGCCGGGACTGCTGAGATCTGGTGGCAGAGTGCCGTGGTGAGCAGAGTGGAAGCGGTCTGGGACCGTTCCACCGCGAGGGTAGTGAGAGCGGAGGAGCGAAGAAGCCTTGGCTTTGCTCAACTCGTCGTGCACGTCCGGGAAGAAAGGAACGTGGGGGGGCGTGGCTGTGCGCGGCGCACCTGCCCGCGGGACCGATCAAGTAGCCCGGGAAAGCATAGCGGATCTCCGTGCGTCAGGCTCAGGCTGGGCGGCAGACCCGAAGGTGGCGGCCCAGGCGAGCGATCAGCATCCGATGCCGCTGTAACGCTCTCCGATGCAGCGGTGATGTCATCCAATTCTGAAGCAAGCAAGCGTGCCAGGGAGGCGGGCGGTTCGAGGGGGTTTACCCAGCGAACAGAGCCCGTTTTATTCCCCGAATCGTGTTCATCGCCCGCGGCGCCTGCGTCAATCCCGTAGGAAGGAGGCGAGGCGCGGGGGGCGGCTGAAGTGGCTTTCTCTCATTACAAAAGAAAGCCGTGCGACCGCAATGCTATAACGGCCATGTTCTCACACTGAGAAGATGAACCATTGGAGAGAATGCTCACCCCGGGCTCAGACGGAAGCAAACAAGCGTGCCGGGGAGGCGGGAGGTTTGAGGGGGTTTACCCGGCGAAAAGAGCCCGTCATTCTCCCCAAATCGTGTTCATCGCCTGCGGCGCCTGCGTCAATCCTGTAGGAAGGAGGCGAGGCGCGGGGGGCGGCTGAAACGGCTTTCTCTCATTACAAAAGAAAGCCACATGACCGCAATGTTTCCATGGCTATGTTCTTGCACTGAGAACATGAACCATTCATAAAACGCTGCCTGCGTGTGATCACAGCCCAGGCATGCAAGACAGTGTTTTATGACCGAGAGAGGTGGGGAGAAATCACCGCATCCAGAAACTACACAGGGGCGGAAATTACATCTTTATAAAGACGCGTCCTGAAAAGGACGTTCAACGCCGCTGTGTAATGCTCTTTCAGAGAAATAAACTCTTTTACGGAGAGAATCACTCTTTCAACACTTTTAACTCTGCGCTGTCGAAGCGCCCAGGGGCAAACTGCACGCCGGCAGTGAAGAGAAAAGCCGCTGTAGTGCGCCGTAAATCCAACAGCAAAGCAGAGCGTCAGAGGATCAGAAGCAGGATCAGTTGTGTTACTCGCAGCTGACTGCATACACACGACCTTCGGCTTCGAAGAAAATTACTGAATGAACGAGCGTATTTCTCTCGCCTTTATATCCGTATCCGGAGGCGGAGTATGCAAATACTGTTCGCCAACTCTCATTGGCCTTTTTTCACAGATCAGAGGTATCTTTCGGCGCTCAAGAGAGACCCCTAGTGTCACTTCTTCGACACGACGTCGAAGTGAGCGACAGACGGGGAACTGTAATTTTGCTACTTTGAATTTAAACATCCTTACCATGCAAATGTATTAGACCAGTGGTTCTTGACCGAAAAGGTCTGTTCTGATAGAGTTGTGGACAGCAGGTTATTAAAAAAAATAACTATTCTAAATGCAAATAATAACATGCAACTAACTTAAATCATGTATTGTTAGCTAAATAAATAGGGATGTCAATTTCTAAAAATTAGAAAACACTTTCCAAATCATTTGTTGTTGATTTCAAAGGACTTGTGTCTAATCAAACTCTACACTAATATGGTGCTTGTTCCATGATTTAGGATCTCTCAAACATCTGCTGTTTTTTAACTGTTAAGCAGAAGGTTGTAGGTTTGAGCCACCACAGCCACCACAACTGTGTCCTTGAGCAAGAAATAACACATTACATTTACATTTTGTTCGGCATTTGGAGATCATGGTAGTTTTAATAATTCACCCAAGAATTTAAATGCTGTCATTATTTAGTCACCATGTGTCATTTCTAAACCCAAACACAGAAAATGAAATAGCAATGAATATTCTGATCCATCTTGTCAATAAATTGGCAGTTGATTCACTTTAAACTCAATCGAGTAAAATATTTAATTTAAAAAAATTTGTCGTGCCATTTAATTAATTGCAGATAAGTGCATTTCAATATTTCCTGCGAAAATCCCCCAAATAAAAGGTAATTAAGCACATAATTAAGCACATAATTAAGCACATAATTAATTATAATTATAAATAATATACATAAAAAATAGTGACGCACAGATCTGTACTTTTTTGGCTGATACGATACCGAATTTAACATAAACGATTGGCTGATACCTTCCCACTTTTCTTATTTTTTCATCATCATCATCATCATCATAAAAAAAAATTAAAAAAATAATTAAAAAAAATAAAATTTTATATATATATATATATAAAATGAAAATATATTGAAAAATGACTGTCAAAGCATGAGTGATGTGAAAATATATTATTTTGCACTTCTTTTTTGCAGTTCAAAACAACACAACTCACCTTGTTTGTACTATACATAAATCAACATCGCAAATTCATTTTGTGCATATGTTTTTCAATTCCACAGAAATGTCATCCACATCAAGGAAAAATAAAAAGTTACCAAAAGAACAAAACACCCTTTTAAGTTCTATTGTGGTATAATAGATAATGGATAATGCCATACACGCCGATAGAGGGCGCAAATTGCTTACACAAAGCTGACTGAAACGCTAACTGAAGCGCTGAATGAAGTCTATTTTTAAGCTTTCAAGGTTCAGTAATCGCACAAGACCATATTGTGATTTCAATCTTTACTCAATCAATCGTGCAGCCTTAATAAATATCACTTATAAATATCAGTTTGCCCTTCCTATCTGCCTCCTTCACAATGTCATAGGCCTATAAGGATTAGGAGGCAGGGGGTTAAAGAGTACACACAATCCACCCACATAAACATCACAACAGACCATACAGGTAATATTGCATACAAGTATGCTTTTACCAATGGTTTAAATTTGGTCAATAATTTGGCCAATAAATATCGGTAGCCAACACATCGGTGCATCCCTAATAAAAAAATATTATAATTCAGACAATTAAAATAAGTTACATTATATACATTTACTGTGGCAACAGATAGGCATTTACACAATACAAAAAGTGTCTTTAAAATTCTAAATATTGTTTTATTCCCATATAATTGAACATAACCCTATTATTGACCTACATCCCTCTACTCTATATTGAATTATTGGTCTATTTACTTATGCATCAGACAGACAGACTTTTGGCACATTCCACTTTGGTTGCTTTGCGTCTCAATAGTTTTCAGCACCTCTAGTCACAAGCTTTGTATTTTCGGACAATGAGCCAATTTAAATGTAGTTTGACACTTTGAAAAATGGATCTTGAGATCCAATATTTTAAGCACAAAAGCATGTCTGTTAAAGGCTGAGCTGCCTGCTCGTTGGTTTGACAAGGCATGTTGCCTGTAAAGCTGGTGTGCTGATTGCCCCCTACTGCATCAAGGAGATACATTAAGCTTAAAATGTTCCAATGGTAGGAACATTCCTTATTACAGAATTTACTTACAGGTCAGGGGCATGATTAATTGTGTTCATTTTTTTAAATTGTGTTGAGTTGACACGATCTCCGAAGTAAAATCTGTGTCCTTTAAGCAAAATCAGTTGAAAACCACTTAATTAAGAGAGTAAGTCCTACAAACAGATAGACTCACATGTTTTTGACAGCAATGGCATCCTCAATGTTGCCTGAGGCCAGGAGGGCTTTGATTAGGGCATCATATAGAGAAGGCCCAAGAACCATGCCCTTCCTATCTGCCTCCTTCACAATGTCATAGGCCTCTAAGGATTAGGAGGCAGGGGGTTAAAGAGTACACACAATCCACCCACATAAACATCACAACAGACCATACAGGTAATATTGCTGTGGCACGGTGGAGGGCGTGACCGGGGCGTGATTACGCACGCCCGGTCCCGTATTAGGCTAATTAAGCCGTCAAGAGGGATAAAGGCCACTCGCGGACGGCGATGCGAGCGGAGAGAGAGATCGTTCACGGACATGTCCGTTGTCTTATGTGTTTGTCTTTTGAGTTTTACATTAAACCTTTAGTTTATATGTCAAGCCGGTTTCTCGCCTCTTCCTTGCCCATGAACGTGAACTGTGTTACATTGGTGCCGAAAGCCCGGGAAGGAAGAGGGATACGCCGTAGCGGAGTTCTCGCCACTACCCCAAAGAAGCAGCCGTGGCCATCTGCCGGGGGACGAGGAGCCCAGCCGCCTGGACGCGGAGGAATGGCCGCCGACCGCGAGGGGAGAAGGGGCTCCTATAGCCGACCGCCTAGATGCCCCTACCAGCCGCTGAAACGCGGAGTGGGGAGGGGATCGCGACCGACCGCCTGGAGCGGGAGAACCGCTGCCAGGGGCGGGGGAGTCCCCGTCGGCTCCCCGAGAACGCGGCGGGGCTTCCGTCCGCCAGGGGCTGAGGACTGCCTCGGATCCGCCTGGAGAGGCGCGGCTGCCGTTCAGTAGAGGGTGGAGGAGTGGCTGAGGAACGAGCTACGACGTATCAGAGAACCGGCAAGTACGTTTTTTTTTTATTAATCTCTCTCTCCTCTCTCTCTCTCTCTCGCTGCCGCTCTGCGTTGGCCTTTTCCCTCTTTTTTAAATTATGGTGTTTGTGGGAGGGGAGGTACTACCCAGTGCAGGAACCCTCCCCCCCATTTTTAATTGTTGTTGTTTGTTGTTGTTTCCCTCCCCTTGCCCCCTCCCTCGTCCAGGTTGATGGGGATGACCTGCCGGCAGACCACGCGGGAGGCGCCCCCCCCAGGGGATGTACGTCAGGCCGGGGGTCCCCAGCCTGAAGGAACAGGGGAGGAATGTGGCACGGTGGAGGGCGGGTCCCGTATTAGGCTAATTAAGCCATCAAGAGGGATAAAGGCCACTCGCGGACGTGATGCAAGAGAGAGAGAGATCGTTCACGGACATGTCCGTTGTCTTATGTGTTTGTCTTTTGAGTTTTACATTAAACCTTTAGTTTATATGTCAAGCCGGTTTCTCGCCTCTTCCTTGCCCATGAACGTGAACTGTGTTACAGTTGCATACAAGTATGCTTTTAATCAAAAGTAATGACACCGTCTCCACTGTCATTGACACAATGTTGATTACAGGCAATACTTTAATACATATGTAAAAGGAGAAATTAGTTAAGGTTAAGGAGCTAACCTTGAACTTTTCTTTTCTTGCAGAGAGACAGAAGACAGAGTTTATAGTCCTCAACAGTGGCCTCTTTAGGGGGCGAGGATGTGGCTTTTTTACAAGGTGAAGTCTGAGCCATACGGCTGAATTTGACCTCTTGCTCCAAGACCATCTCAGGCTGACCTTTGATGTCCTCCTCAAACCACACCTATACACAAAATACCCACAACAGTACACTGACATATGTCTGTCAGTATTTTTGAAAATTCAAAGCTGATTCAAATTGCAACTATGTTTGATTGAAATCATGAAAAATGTATTGGTACAAATTATGCAATCTGTGCCTTTGTTATTCTTGTGAAAGTTTGTGTATTAAATATAATCAGTTAATGGACTGATGAATGCAGTCTCCTCACCAATCTAAATGTGTACCTTCCTAGTGTTCACAATGATTCCTTGATCTTGTATGGGTTGTGTTCGACTTCAAAATTAACGTTCCGATTAATGTAAATATATGTATGAGCAAAATCACACTATCTAGAATAGATCTTTTAGCCCAAATTCACAACAATCTGACTAGTAAGATTTTAGTCAGACTAAAGTGTTTACATTACTTTTTAAAAGATGAATAATAGTTTTAGCCATGACTTCAATACATTGTTTTAAGTACATTTAAACATACTGAATGATGGGTCCTCTTAACTACGTTGTACTAAAATAAAACTACACAAAGTACATTTTCATATTTTCCAACACTACACAAGTGGTGGCATATAGCACTAATGGCTTAACAGTGCTTTCTTTAATTCTGGGTATTAATTCAGGGCTTCCACAAGCTTCATTATGTTTATCTGCTATGATGTAATAAGGAGATTTGCAGGGAAGCAGGACAAGAAGGACTGAGCATTAGTATTTAAGAAAAAGGTAGTACTTAAGGGGACATTTTACCTCAAGCACCTCAAAGGGCACCTCCTGGTTATTGCTTCTGAGGATATCAGACAGCAAATGCAAGGTCCTCTCTCTGGGAATCAGATTCTCCTCTTGCATTTTAGTCCAGGCTGCCTCAGCCGTACATCAGTCATTGGTCTCCTCTAACAGGAAAGAGACTGTTAGTGCACAGTTGTTACACTCATTCACTGTTTGCAACCTCAGCTCACAACACACAAGACTTACTGCAGAGACGGAACAAATACTGATACATATCATCTCTTTCACACTCGAACAGCTTGACAGTCATGTCCACCATGTTCTCCAGAGGCTCCATCTGTGGACAGAAAGTTTGCATCCTTTATCAAAGTTCAAATAATAAAGGAAGCGGGTTGTAAGAAAAAGCACAAATTCCGAATCCAACATTTGTCTGTGCGGTCAGAGCCGCTTATACGAGTCGCATGAAAAACGTCCTTGTTTTAAGGATTATTAGACAATATTAAATGGAAAACAAGACAAAAACACTTGATAACAATAGGATTTTTTTGCAGTGAAATTTAATTAATTAATTAACCAATAAAAATCCATGTAGTTTCTCCATTTAATTCAGTGAATGTCATTTGGAGGTATTTTTAAAAGATGAAAATTCCTCTTTATTGTTGTAAGTATGTTTAATCCAACCTTTTAAGTCCGGGCACAAGCTGAATAGTTGGTTAAGTGTTAATTGTTGATTAATCATTACAATAATCACCAGAAGAGTCGAATAATCGTTCTAATAATCATTAGATTAGTCTATTATAAAAATAATCCTAAATTGCAGCCCAATTACAGAGGCTGCAAAACACTTGATTTCTATCACAAGTCCCATCTAGGCTTGTTTTTGTTGTTTTTTTTGTTTTTTTTTACAACAAATAGCATTTATTTGCCTTTTTCCATCATTTTATCACTAACTTGGCAGTTTTCTGTGTGTTTGTGGTGTTCGTCAGTGTAATGAGTATGGGTGGACACATTGCAAAGTTTCTGTCATACTCTGACCAGTGTTTTTACTGCTTTATGATTTATTAACAGTAAACGCATTAAACGCGAATATGAAAAATTTACGTGTTAAACATTTATTTTGTTTACATTAATTGCATGCGTTAACATGTTAATTTTGACAACTGTAGTTACTATACATTTATACAGTAGTATATTCGTCTATCGTATATGCATCTAGCCACATAAGCACTGAATTCAGCTGCTCTGGCCTACCTAAATGTGATTCACCATATACACTCACTTTTTTCATCTCTTTGTGACTCAGATATGATCTTATATTCATGCTATTCTTTTCTGGGAGACTATCGAACCAGCAGTACTCAAAAAAATATACACTTTGCAAATCAGCCTCCAGGCCAAGTTCAAATGATTCCAGTCTTCCTCAAGCTTAATCTTCTTAGCAAATAAGACCAAATTGAACTACTACAGTTGTGGTCTTTTTTTTTTTTTTTGCCCAATGTTATAAATGTAGGAGCATCCTCTGGGCCTGATGCGTAAAGCCCCTTGGGGAAAATCTTCCCTTAAATAAATCCAAGATGATAAAACAACCCCCAGCCCTCCAATCTTCCTTTATAGGCAAGCAAATCAACACACTCACATCCATCTGCCCAAACACACTAACCAATACCCAAAAGAACATCTAGGTCAGATTAAGAAAATCTGGAGTGTGCAGGAATATGCACTCACTGACATGCACAGACATACAAATGGATGAAGTGGTGCTGTGATCTCACAATCCAAAAATAAAGGTCAAGGCTTTTTGTAAACCCTTGGCCATTATGGTCAAATTTAGACATGCAAACTGACGTGTTAAATAAAATGCATGTTTTAAAATGTTTAAAATACAGTAGAAAGTAAAAGTGTTGCCAACATTTCATTTAAAAAAAGTAGTTTACCCAAAAATGAATTCTGTTACAATATATGTACACTCAGTCACATATCCATATAAAATACTCTCTTCTGTAGGACAGAAGACTGTAGGGTTGTTTTAAAAGAATATGCTTCCCATTCAGTCCCCATTCCCCATTTGGGTTCAATGGAAGAACGAGTGTCATATGGGTTTAGGAAGACATGAGGGCGAATAGGCTAAATAATTGCATTTCATTTAATTTTTGGCTAAGTATGAAAACACTGCATTTGCCTTCACAAAGTTACACAAAAAACTTCATTCATTCAGACTTCAGAGCTTTCAGCATACCCACCCCTCATCATTCTGAAGGTCTCAAATGCCATCATTTTCTCACACACAGGTCACATACTCAGCAACACTTACAGAGTGACAACCATTTTAATTACACCAAAACCTTAACCAGCATTTCACTTAATTACCTACCATTATTAATAATCTGGCAATTATAGACAGCAGTCACCTGACCAGCACTCCATCACTGCACTTAAAGTTTCTATTAGAGAGCAGACTAGAGCTCTGTGTCTGCTAATGCTACTTAGATATCAGTGTTTTTAATTATCCAGCATTGGATGGAAGAGAGGCCGTGTGGAAAATGCTCCACAGAATGAGAGGAGCTTTCGACCTGTCGGTCAAGCAAGAGGATGCTTGACCAGCCACCATTAAACACCAACTTTTAGAGAGTTTATAGAGGAGGGACTTGTAGAGGTTTAAAACTCTAAAGTAAGTATCAGTTGTCAACCGATATGTATTTTTCAATCAATAATGCTAAGAGACCAGGGTAGCCAATGGCCGATATACTGTATATCGTATCACACAATTTAATGAAATCAAATGATTGATACTAAAATTTTCGGAAGCAAAATGAACATTTATTTTATGTAATATTTCCCTGAACTTCATTTAAAAATACTCAAAAACAGGAAATGTCCATTGATAAATCTGTCAGGAAATTTCACAAGGCACAGAACTAGCACAAAACAAGAGAATGATTTCGTACAAGGCACTTGGGAATTCACAGCCCTCAGATACTCTCATTTAAAATTGGTGGTAAACAGTGCTGTATATTAGTCATGTAAATTCATACATGATTTTAAACTCAACTGACACTAGAGGATGCCATGACAGAAAATATATTGATATAAGACCAGTATTACCATTAATAAGTTTCATAAAAAAATAATAATGGCACACTAAAATGATTCCACATCAATATCAAGCAAATGCTTTTAAAAGGGATTTGAACTTGTGTCCCAAATTAACCTCCGAGTCTAAGAACAATGAGATACAAAGTTGCTTGAGATCGCTGTATCCTAAGGTGACCATTGATAGCTTATCGGCTAAAGTAATACCCGAAGGAACTGTTGTAATCCGGTGAATGTCTACATGAAAAATGAAGCCAAATGGCATGATCTGTCAACACTTTGAGCATTGTCTGAGAGGGGATATTTCCTTGGTTAAAAGCCCCTCACTGATGGATCTCTAATATCCAAGCTCAGGCTTATTTTTCAACCATACAGACAATAATACACAACAGAATTAGCAGAGATGAGGGTTTGCTGAGGTTAGATGAAGAGAGAAAGATAAAGAGAATGAACGTTAGCAAATACAAAAATGGGAGGATTAACTTGAACAACAAATATAAGAGGATGATTTTTAGATTTATAGATTTGTATTCAACAAAATATCATCCATTTTTAAGTTGTCCAATTTTGCAGTGGTACAAGTGAAACTAGCTAAATTCATAAAAATGCTGATCGAATTTGTGATGAAACCAGCCATGCCCAAAATGTGCAAATGATTGGCAATCAATATTTACTTTTTTTAGAAATTTTAGAAACACCCATTGAATAATTTTCCTATTATAGCAATATTGGGAGGGCTGGAGCATGATCTTGGCCTGTTCTGTCATGAATAGGGAAAACAATTTACCCTCAAGTTGTCATCCTCAAAAACTTTCACACTTTCCATTTATTAAATGTATAATATGGTTATGTAGCTTTTGTTTCTTTTTTCTACATGTATCATCTATGTATTTATAGATGCACATAATATTGTCTACAATATCTTGCAGTGGACATTTGGTGTTCTGTTGTGGTAGGATTATATCGTTTTTTTTTTTATAGTTTATCTAAAAAAAGACAATAAAAGTCTACAAAAATATACACAAATATATAAAATAGAAATGCAAAGAAAAGCCATAAACCTAAACACACATAAAGACTATGCATTAACTAGCCCTTGTATTATGCCATTATCCCAGCACTGAGGGAGTTGAGTGGTGTTTATTAGAGCAGTTGGCTAACTGAACATCTAAATGGCTTTGTCAGAGCTGTTTCACAGTGGAAGTGTAGACTCCCGAGACTGAAAGTATGCTGAAAGAACAAGAGAGAACAGCGCTTAAAGACATCCTCTAAAGACTCATCCTGGACGATGCTTTCAAAACACGTCAAGCATCTCAAAATCAGTTACATCCTGAACAAAGACTGTGGGATTGGATAGAAGCTCAGCCTCTACAGACAATTAAATATCCACGCATGCATCGAAAATCCATCTGCAATGTTTTTTCAGTCTGAAAGCTTCACAGTCCTGAGACAGAATGAGAAGTTCTGTTACTAGTTGTACTTCAACTTTAAAACAGGAGTGAGTCTTCTCAAACAAAATATCTTCTCTAACCTCAAAATAAAGAAAGATGCATAACCTACAGTAAAGTGTCAACCATATCACTGTGGTATGTCAAATCACTTACACTCATATACATATTTAAACTGGCTGGCATTATGTTATATACTAGGGGTGGGAAAAAATTTACAGTTTGAAAAGAAAATCGTTTTAAAGGTCGTATCATGAGGAATCAAATTTTCCTTGATATTTTGACATACAAGAGGTCATTCTACAATAAAAACATACTGTACATTTCAGAACTCAAAATTTTATTCTCAATTAAATAAAAGCATTAATTGAAACCAAGCTGCAAAAATTCTTCGTTCTCTAATTTTGTGACTTCCCTATGTTACTAGGGGGCCCATTAATTCATGACCGCTTCTACAGCAACATCGATGCCTACTTTACATCATCGCACCCTTGTTCGTGCCCACTGGCGCACCATTCCTACTCGGAGAGAGAGAGAACAGGACAAACAGGCTTATTTTGAAGTCGACTAGTCTAAAAGAAAATACAGTGCAATGGTAAACATCAACCAGGAAAGTTTCTGCAAAAATGGTGATAGATTTGACACCAAGAAGAAAACTACAATTTACTTGCTTGAAACAGTAGCAGAGCTTTGTTGATTTTAATGGGATTTCTATGACTTTTGACGTTTCCAGTGGTTTCTGATTTTTGGAAACCAATTTTTTTTACATCATTTTGATTCAAACTAATTCGCTAATGAATAATTTAAACTGAGTTACCATTTCGACCAATTAACTTAAAAGAACCTGCTCAAAAAGATTTGCTCATAAATTGGACATCACTATTGCTTGCAAGCAAATTCTACACTACACAAGCTATAAACAATAGCATTTTATATTCAGTACAGAAATGTCCATGATGTTTAAGACTTTGTAAATTTCCATGACTTTTTTTAATGACCATAGGAAATCTTCCACTAAAGTTGTAAAGGCCAAAGTGAACCCAAAATAATATGGATGAAGCACCTCAGTTATGCATAACTCACTTTCCTCGCTAACGTTTTCCTTGCCATCCTTTTATGCTTTCAAATGAGAGAGGTTTTATTATGCTAAAACACTGTAATGACAATTAGTAATAACAAAAGCAATTGTCATTGATTCAATACAGTGACTAAAACAAAATCGCAAAACTTCAATTTTTCTAGTTTTCTTTCAAAAACTTTTTTTAATTTTAATTTTATTTTGCAGCTGCAGTCGTTCTCTTTTTCACACTCACACAATCGTCCTCTGAAATAACACTGTACCTATTGTCTTGCATGAATGCCTTTAGTTTGGCTTTGGAGCCAATGTAATTTAAAAGTGGAAATATCAGTGTGGCAGTAATTATGGCTGTTAAATAGCTGTGTGGTTTGAACACAATAACAGTAGTCCCACCTCGATGATTTTGCGTGCCTCCTTGTAGCGGCCCATCTGCAGGAAGGCAAAGTAAAGGTCATCATCTCGCCATGCTCTTGACTCAAAAACCCCATAACTGTTAAAGGAAAGAGAGAGGATTGTGAAGAAATACACACTTGTGTTTGTGTGTATGCTGTTTGGTGTGTCGTGCCTAGGTTCTTTCTCTAAAGCTAATATAGCACTCTTAAAAAGTAAACTCTCTAAGCAGTCCAGCAATTAATTTTTCATTTCATTTGCTATCATTTTCTCTCCTCATTTTATTTCAAACCCATAAGATTTTCAGTGGAACACAAAGAAGCTTAGCAGAATGTTAGCTGCTCTTTTCCATTCAATCAAAATAAATGGGGATGAATGCTGCCTTTAGTTTAATATTCTGATCATCATCATTGTGTGTTAGACAAAAAAAAATAAGCTATAAAATGTCATGAGGGAGAGTTAATGACAGAATTTTCATTTTAGGGTGAACTATCCCTTTAAATTCTTCAGATCTGGATGAGGGAAAACTCATATGTATGCTTCGGTCTATGAATGGGCTTGCTATGCATGTCTCTGAGAGAACTGGGTCATCAGGGTCATAAAGTGGCCCTTCACCATAAAGGTCTCACTGCCTTAACACTTCAAACCCACTCACCCCCAACACACAGAGCACTTAACCCCTCCAATGCTCCTGACATAGACAGAGACTATTGAAACCACCATCAGCTAAATTTTTGAACCTGTGGATGACACTTAAAAAGTATGTATACACAGCATATACACCCCCACACATATATATTCTACAATTGACCATCTAAAAAGACACCATGCCAGAACACACACAGAAACACTACTCATGACAAGTGCTAATGAGTGGCACACTTATAAAAGTAATTAATGGGCTGCACGTGTGTGTTACCTATCTGTAATAGCTCAGAATCTCCCTTTTCCACCAGGCCGCAGATGAGGTCATGGATTTTGGGCATCTGGTTGTATTGCTTATGGTACTCCACAGCGGCATCATATGCGCCTGCATAGTCCCCGCTGCAGAAGATCATAACAAATTACACAAAATTGGCACTGGTCACAAAAAACTGCTAATAAATTCCAAAAAGATTCCACGATGTACAATTTCCATGTTATTTATCGTGTTTTTCCCCAAAGTTCAGTCTCGGAGATGTCACACTGTTGCAGACGTGTAGATCAAATAATTTTTGCTGATGTTTCTATAAATGCTTTTTTTTTTTTTTGGGGATTGGGGAGGAATTTCTGAGTTACTGTCTGTTTTCATAGTACATCAAGCTCTTTTATCTTAAGATTAATTTAGAAACTTCTCCAACATCAGGGTGAAGGGATCTTGTTACAGAAACATGCTGTTCTGTACCGATTCAAACCCTGTTAGAATGGTTACGGTTTCATTTCATTGTGGTACTGCTAAATCAGGATTAGAATGGACTGACTGAGCAAGTGACTAATTGTGATTCGCCACGTCAGTGAAGCCATTCCAACATCATGGTTCTTTGTCCTCAGTACAGTTAGTGCTGAGAAGTCCAGGCAGGAAGGGAACGGTTTTTAATCTACAATACTGAACCAAGGTCTAATGGACATGCTACTGGTATGGTTACTCACTATGCTCAGCACTGATCAGCCTGATGGTGGAAAAACACCTTTTGATTCCTCATGATATGACCCTTTTAATATTTCAATATTTAAATAAATAACACACGTTACCTACTAAAAAAAAACAAAAAAACAAGTGTACAAAAAGGATTTTCCAAAGCAAGGAAATCAAAATACCTTTTTTTTTTTTTTTTTTTTTAAATATATTCAATAACTTGACTTTGTTTGGGCATGTACAATAAAGGTCTTTTGCTTCTTGCAAAATCCTGTGTCTCCCGACTGCTGCCTCTCCAACCCCCAGTGCACTCACACCTAACCGGGCCTCTTGGCAGAATATAGCAACAAAATTAGATCTGTTCTTTCCCCTCTCTCACATCTCTTCCTTCCTCTCTGTACCCTTTTCTAACAAAGAGCTACGTGATGGAGCTGACAGAGAAATAAAGCAAAGGAACAGACGAGAAAAACACCACTCCAATCACTCTATTGTGACTGCAGTGGCAGCCATCGAGTGATTGGGTAATTACCATGCCAATCACAAAGAGGTCAAAGCAGATAGGGCACCAACAGGAAGAGCGGGTGTGGAGAAAAAGTGAACCGGTTGGGTTTTAACAGGTATAATTTCTTTAGTGTTTTCAACCCCTGAGATTATACAGTCAGGTAGGGATATATGCCTTAGAGAGGGGTGACCTTGGAAGGTAGGTTGAAAGAGACGAGGGGGGGGGGGGCGGGGCAAGAGGGAGATGGACAAAAAACAGGGTAGTGATTGAGCCAGAACGTGATGCCAGCTCTTAGGCAATCACACATAATTGGAATGAAGAGCGACAATATTATTCATCAAGCGGGAGTCAAGAGCCAATTCTAACACACGATGGATTATTGCGCAATGCACTAATTCGAAAAACACACTTTAGAACTATTAACGCCTGCTTGGGCTGTTTCTAACAAGTTATTGGAGAAACAAAGACGTGTGTGGGGGAGAGAGAGAGAGAGAGAGCAAGAGAGAACGAGAGAGAGAGAGAGAGAAAAGGAGAGAGTGACTAGTTTAAATCTATTCCTCAGCTGTAGTGTGATCCGCTCAGATCATGGAGTGATTCTGCCAAACCTGCTATCAGAATTATCCTATGAATAATATATGGAGGACTTCTTTTCTTGTGGAGCTGATTTTGACACTGATGAAGAAGGCTTTCTCTCCTCCACCATGTTGAAAATTTCTAAAGCATCTAAACTCAGAAACTTGTGTTAGGTAGGCGCCCTGGTGTGTGTTTCATTACTCTGCCTGACTTGACTCTCAGCTGTTATCGGCAGTAATGCAGAAGTTGTTAGTTTAGCTCTATTTATTTCTCAGCTATAGTGTAGTAGTAATCTCAGCGATCGTGAAGTGAGAGACAATTCCGGATGACTTAAAAGAAATATACACACTGACTGACGACACAGTTTGACAACATCAGCTCAACTCGCTCATAACACACACACAAGACGGTCTTTTGTCACCACCTGCTGGCTCAAATCTTAACGTTACAGGGATGAATGATAATTCACACATCTAGCTGCTCACACATCTGCACTGCTCTTACACGTTTGGAACGCCACAGCAAGTGGAGTGATGGTTTTTGGAACCATTCTGATTAAACTCTAGATACTGTTGTGTGTGAAAATCCCAGGAGATCAGCAGTTACAGAAATACTCAAACCAGCCCGTCTGGCACCAACATGCATGCGATTATCTAATCAGCCAATCGTGTGGCAGCAGTGCAGTGAATAACATCATGCAGATATGGGTCAGAAGCTTCAGTTAATGTTCACATCAACTATCGGAATGGGGAAAGAAATGTGATCAGTAATTTGGAGCATGGACATTGAGCATGATTGTTGGTGCCAGATGGGCTGCTTTGAGTATTTCTGTAACTGTAATATTTATATGTGCGTGTGTGTGTAAAAAATACTTTTATATACATTATGTTTTTTTTCTGGACAGTCTTAAATCATCCTGAAGGGGTTTATTATATACACATTATATACAGTAGGTCCTATCAAAATTAAATTTCAATGAATGCCATGTCTCAAATGTCCTAAAGATTGTGCATGAGTTGCACAAAGTGGACACACCACATCAAGCACATTAAGCTTTAATGGTCTGGATGTGTTTTGATATAAATCTACATGACACTGAAGCATTCTTAAATTCCAATATCATGTCTGCATTTGGAACAAAAACTAAACTTAACCAGATGAGGCCTGTTGCAAGAAAAAAATCTTTGTACTAGATTTAACCAGGATGCCACTTCAAAATGATGTGACATTTGCTCCCCAACCCCCAGTTCTCCAAATCATAACTACCATAAAACTAGGAGACTTCTTCACAATTCCCATCAATATGAGTCGCCCACAACGGCAATTACCCCACCCCCTCCTTCAAAATCCAACCCCACAACCCCCTCCACCCTCATCTAACTAAACCCTCCAAAAAAGAATTAAACATGTTGAAGGCTTCATAATTTCCCTGGATACAATTTAGCTGTCAGTGGTGCTCAGGCTTTACTGCAACATGTTCCTCTTAATGTCACTAACTTTGCATGTCAAGCACTTTCCAGCCCATTAAATTGAAGGAGAATAAAAAAAGCAAGTGCGGGTGCTTTGCGCAAGGAACCTGAAGGATTAGACAAGAAAGCTCATTTCATCCACCCCTCTTCTGAACCCCTTCTTCCTGTGACACTTTCCCTACATCCCTGACTCCATCTCTTTTGTTACCCAGATTGGCACCCATGTTATCACCCTTTCCATTTTAAAGAGAGAAAGACAGATTTTTTTATTTCATCTTTTTTCCTTTACATTGAAGTTAGAATTTTAGGTTAACTCTTCATGGTTTGTGACCTAGAAATGAGTTTGCTGGTCATATACACATAGCTACGTGTGACTACGCAGCCAGAAACAAACTGTACAAAAATGCAGATGAAAATGCTTAGCCAAGACATTGCAAGCAAATGGTCCTGTTGAACATACTTAACGAGTGCTCTTGCATTGATTGAACAAACCTCAGTACTAAAGGGAGTGATAATGCTCTCTCAAATGTTGGAGCCATTAAACCATGTGTTATTATTCAGGTAACTCACTACAAACATAATGCCTTTAACTAACTTGCTCAGGAAGATTCTCTTCAAAATGTTGCTTCATCATAACAGCAGTTGACCTGAATGAGAAAACTGGCCACAGTCGGAAATAGATTAAACTAATGCCTTCTCTTGCAGCCCTGCAAATGAAACACATTTATGTTCTGAATTGCAGCCTGACATATTTTGGAATGCAACAACGCATGGAAACAAGCTTGCATAGTAAAGGTGTCTGTGCTCATTTGTTTCGGGCCTAATAGTTGTCAGTTGAATTCCAACAGCCGATGCCAAAACAAATATCTAGAGAGAATGATGGGAAATTTAAATATTTTATACAATATTTACTAAAAAATGTAAGTGTTAATTATCCATTGACAAGGCTGTTGGTAGATTTTAGAACTGACACAAAAAGGCATCGTTACCGGCCAGTGCCGACAATGTCAATATGACAACAATGTCAATATGGACAAATATCAGCCGACTATTTGGCATTGCCAATATGTCATCTATCACTATTAACTGATATGTAAATAGTCCTGACTGTATTTTTTTTCCAAAATGTCCTTGCACCCCCAGTTTATGACATCTGAATTGCTACAACGCATGGTGCTAAACACACATCTTACTCTGAAAGTGACATGGTTTCAAACAAAATGGTGCCGTTCTTCCTGGGCATCTGACAGCGTTCCACATACCCTCCCTCATCTAAGAGTTCTGATGTCCCTCCCAGACACTCATCCACAAAAAAAGTTCCAGCAATTCCCTTTGTTAGGCTCATTAGAGATGGAGGATATGGATCGGCAGCAGCGGCTGCTGTTGTCGTGGAGACAGGCTGACGGCTGTCAAGAGTTAATCCCATAGAGAACTGTTCATTAAGTCATTACAGTTGACACACAGACAAGACTCTGACAGACAGTGCATTGTCCTCTTTAGCGCAGCCCAGACCAAAGATGATAGAGTGATAAGTGGAGAGAAGTATTGAGGACAGGAAGGCAGAGAAAGATGGGGGCTAGAGGAAATAAAATAATAAAAGTGTAGAGGGGAATGATGAGAGGAAGGATCATGGAGAGAGGAAGTAAAGGAAGGCAGTAAGTGGAGGAAAATGCTACAAAGTAAAGTGATTAAAAATTAGGGTGACCAGATTTCTGCTTGTGGAAAACGGGACAGCCCCATCCCAGCAAAAATGACATTTATGTATCCTTATCTAGGCACAGGTCAATGTGAAGTGCATCCGAATCTGTAACTGTTGTCACCTCGTACTTTTCGCTGGCAGCAATTTATCTCAGTGTGCACGTCTTTCAAGAGTTTATCATAAAATGCAGAGCAGTCCAGCCCAAAATTAAGATGTACGAAAACCATATAAAATACTTTTGCGTTCTCTCGCAAAACATTGCATTCCCCTGAGAATTTTTGCATGCTCTCGCAAAACTTTTGCGTTCTCGTGCAAAATGTGCATCATAATGAGTCTTCTACTAGCTCTCCTATGAGTATTCCAGAATTATTCCAGCTTTTGAGTTCAACAAGAGAAAGCCAGTGCAATGAAAGAGTGAAGCGCAAAAGACAATACTTGGCAATGGACAAATCATAATCTTCAATTTATGAACGTGTGAAAATAAAGACATCACAGTTAAAATTACAATAAATGCGAGTGGTCTAATTGAAATGGAATGCTGTGGCACACCACTGAATTGCATATTATTGTTGTTTTTGTTTTTGTTGTGATGGTGTTTCCATCTCCATTATGTAATGATGTAATAAAGAAAGGAGTCACTGTATTGTCTCACTCTTCACATGTTTACAAGATACAGCTTTCCACAAAATTAGGCACCGGCACCTGTCATCTCGACCTATCTCTTATAAATGCAATAGCCTGCAGAGCATTCAGGAGTGGGAATGAATATACGAGAGCACAAGTTTTGTGAGGCACACATACTTTTTTGCATGAACAGCTCTACAAATCTCACACCTCACTTTACTAGGCTCTGTCTGTGACTCATTTCTTTTTTATTTTAAGAAGAAATTTTGAAGATCCTCATTAAATGTACATGCACGCTTCCTTAACATTTTTCCAGCCACAATTGAATCTGTGTGTTCTTTCAAACTGACTCTTCAATCAGTTCATTAAATGGATGTACAGTATCTCACAAAAGTGAGTACACCACTCACATTTTTGTAAATATTTGATTAGATCTTTTCATGTGACAATACTGAAGAAATGACACTTTGCTACAATGTAAAGAAGTGAGTGTACAGCTTGTATAACAGTGTAAATTTGCTGTCCCCTCAAAATAACTCAACACACAGCCATTAATGTCTAAACTGCTGGCAACAAAAGTGATTATATCCCTAAGTGAAAATGTCCAAATTGGGCCCAAAGTGTCAATATTTTGTGTGGCAACCATTATTTTCCAGCACTGCTTTAACCCTCTTGGGCATGGAGTTCACCAGAGCTTCACAGGTTGCCACTGGAGTCCTCTTCCACTCCTCCATGACGACATCACGAAGCTGGTGGATATTAGAGAACTTGTGCCCCTCCACCTTCCATTTGAGGATGCCCAACAGATGCTCAATAGGGTTTAGGTCTGGAGACATGCTTGGCCAGTCCATCACCTTCACCCTCAGCTTCTTTAGCAAGGCAGTGGTCATCTTGGAGGTGTGTTTGGGGTCGTTATCATCTTGGAATACTGCCCTGCGGCCCAGTCTCCGAAGGGAGGGGATCATGCTCTGCTTCAGTATGTCACAGTACATGTTGGCATTCATGGTTCCCTCAATGAACTGTAGCTCCCCAGTGCCAGCAGCACTCATGCAGCCCCAGACCATGACACTCCCACCACCATGCTTGACTGTAGGCAAGACAAACTTGTCTTTGTACTCCTCACCTGGTTTCTGCCACACACGCAGACAACAGGACATGGTTCCAGTAATCCATGTCCTTAGTCTGCTTGTCTTCAGCAAACTGTTTGCGGGCTTTCTTTTGCATCATCTTTAGAAGAGGCTTCCTTCTAGGACGACAGTCATGCAGACCAATTTGATGCAGTGTGCGGCGTATGGTCTGAGCACTGACAGGCTGACCCCCCACCCCTTCAACCTCTGCAGCAATGCTGGCAGCACTCATAAGTCTATTTCCCAAAGACAACCTCTGATATGACGCTGAGCACGTGCACTCAACTTCTTTGGTCGACCATGGCGAGGCCTGTTCTGAGTGGAACCTGTCCTGTTAAACCGCTGTATGGTCTTGGCCACCATGCTGCAGCTCAGTGTCGGGGTCTAGGCAATCTTTTTATGGCCTAGGCCATCTTTATGTAGAGCAACAATTCTTTTGTTCAGATCCTCAGAGAGTTCTTTGCCATGAGGTGCCATGTTGAACTTCATTTCATTATGCTCTCATCTACCAAAAGGTTAAGTACTAAGAATCTCACCTACCTTTAAACATTTTATCATGTTAAAATCTATTCCATGGAATATTGCATATTTCCCCTCCAAAATCAATGCAGAAAATATGATTGAAAAACCAATAGTATTTATTATGATTATCTTGTATTTGAAGTAAAATTGACACTTTTTATATCCTTAATGCACATTCAGGGCTTTTTGTGAATGATTCATTGTTGCACATTATTCCAAAGAAAAAAAGGGTTTGTCTTTGTAATCTTTAGTCAAAACATAATATCTTTCCTTTTTCGCTAATATCACTTAGGCCCCACAGGCTATTGGATATTGGCTTGCTCACTGGGGGCCTAAATACAAATAATTTGTAAAGCATGATTTTCAATCATGTTTTTCATTTAAACAGCTCAGTGAGACATTACAGCATAATTTTCCATAAAGCTGCATTGAAATGATATGTGTATATACAGTATATATATATATATATATATATATATATATATATATATATATATATATATATATTGCTCATGTTTGTCGATTCAATCAAATGCCGATGGATATCGTTGGAAATCCTGTTTCATTCAGATATAAATGGTAAATGGTCTGCACTTATATAGCACCTTTTTTAACCTTAGATGATACCAAAGCGCTTTACACTGTGTCCCATTCACCCATTCACACACACACACATTCACACTCATACACCAATATCGGCAGAGCTGCAGCAGAGCGACGCTAGCCTGCCATTGGGAGCAACTTGGGGTTCAGTGTCTTGCCCAAGGACACTTCGGCATGTGGAGTCGTGTGGGCCAGGAATCGAACCGCCAACCCTGCGATTAGCGGCCAACCCGCTCTACCACCTGAGCATATCCACATTAATGAGTTTCTAATGGGAGTCCGCATCCAAACTGATGTGAGCTCTGAGATCCCTTTTCTCCACCTCTACTGGGACGAGTGGCTGCCAGTCAGAGTGTGTGTGTGTGTGTGTTTACGTGTGTGCACGCCTGTGGTTTATCAGAATCTCTGCTGCGAGTCGCTCTAATCTCTCCGTATCTACTCCTTAATGAACTTGAGCTAAATTGGAAACCTTATCGTACACAACACAGCAATTAAAGCTTGCATGTGCCTGTGTGGTTGTGGCAATCGTGTGACAGAAAAACAAACAGTCTCAGAGGGGAACCCAGGAAGCCTGGATGTGTATGTGTTCGTTGACTCTAACGCTATCAGTGAAGGTGTATTGCCAACCTCAATATCTCACAGCAAGGAGGGGGAAAGGCACTTATGGAGTGCACCACATGGCCCAGGCAAATCCGTCAATTAGCACAGGGTACATAATTAACATGCAAATTAGTTGATCTGCTTAAAAGCCGCTCTTACAAATAGACCTGAATAGATGGGGGCGGAACAGAGAGTTCCAGCTTGTGGAAGTTAATTCCTTTTCCACCATGCTGCATTTTAGCATATAAGTAATGACAGAGACTATAAACTGAACATGAGAATACAGGCTTGGGGAGGAGCAGAACTGTACCCCTTACAACTGAACCTTTTATAAACTTGGGAGAATTTGACAATGTTATTAAAAAGTTCTATATATGTTTGATTAGAGATTCTTTTAATGTTTCCATACCTCAGCATATTAGGGTGTCTAAACTTATTTATTTATCCTGAGAACCCCTTATAGTGTTAGTCAAGTTTTTTGCACCAAAAAAATTTCTATAATTTAGTATTTCTAAATGAAATTACTCTTCTTTGCAGTGGTGCCTTAAAACTTCCATGTAAATGACCTCTTTGCATGTGAAATACGTAGCAACACTTGCTTACAGGCTGCAGGTTTACTTTTAGGTCCAATATAGCTGCTGCAGCCCCATTTTTATTAACAGCTTCTTTGAAAAGTCTGCATTACATTTCGACAGCTCCACGAAACACTTAACATTGAAACATGCCTCTTAAACTGTTGACCTCCTAGGTAAAAATACATTTTAGCCACTTTGTCCTAACTGTGAACAAAGTGTGTACCATCTCACCTCTCCAGATAGCAAGTGATGAGGGGTGAGCAGAGATTATTGGATGGTTTGGCCAGGCAAAGGATAAAGATGGTCTCCTGCAGCTGCGTTCAACATGAGGGTAAGCAAATTGATTGTGGTGTCCCTTAAGGATGTCCCTTTAGCATGTCCACAGCCTCTGAATGAGGACACCAGAGAACAAGATAAAGATAAGCAAAAGGAGCAGTGATGTCTAGAGCCTTCTGAATGCAACTGGTTATCTAATATGCAACCACTATGACCCTGTTAACACCTGTTATTAACATATTTCTCGGTAGATTCGATCACAAGTAGTCAGCACTAAACACTGATGTAACTGGGGTACAAAAAGAGTGGTCTTGACATCAGACCGCATCAAATTTGTAATGTAAATGCTAATCCATCCTGATTCATCCGTTCTGAATTAGGGCAATGTAATCGGCTATAGACAATTTCTGACAAATATCGCGATGCCGATTGCGACAGACGATGATCCATAATATCATTAAGCTGGGAAGCCCAATAGTTATCATGCACTTACGTTTTTTAGATACTAATCAAGATATTAAAATGTTAAAAGCGTTACAGAAAGAAGAAGAAAAGTCTGGGATGTAATGAGGGTGAGTAAATGAAGAAATTTTATTTTTTTGGTGAACTATCCCTTTAAACTGTGCCAGCTTTGTAAGTCCTTAAAAGGTTGAATCCAATCAGGAAAAAATGGAAAAGCCAGCACATATTTATGCACCAGACTTCATGGAACATCTTCTGTATGGCTGATATATATATATATATATATATATGCAATTTTCAAAGATCATGAGAAGCGGGCAGATCAGGTACTCCAATAAAATAATGGAGAATTCTGCTCCAAATGTCAAATTGTAGTGTGATTCAAATTAAAATTCCTACTTTTATATTTTAATTTTGATTAACTTTTTGCACTATGTAAATGTAAATGTAAATGTAAAAACACCCCATCACAAGTGGTCAAAGGAGATGCATTTGAGACATGTGTTACTATCAGGAGTATAAAGCAACCCAGTTGTAAACAAGGCCTATATGTATTAGATGCAAGACTCCATCTTGTTGACTCTTATACAGACTTGTGGAGATTATTTGTATATAAGTGCGCTTAGCTGTCCCCCGATGGGCCGGCGCCAGATGAGAGAGTGTGAGAGAAAGAGAGAGCGAGCGATAGAGGGGAAGAGGTGATAAAAGCCCCCTTAGATAATTTCATGTGGGGAAAACAAACCGCTATTAAAACAACATTTTACACCCAGCGGGGATGCAAATGCTGCCGTATAATGCCAATTCGCCGCTAATTACTACTTGCATTTCTAAACGAGACTTCAATTACGGAGGCCCCCACAACAGTAGGCTTTTTTTTCACGGTTCTCTGCGAAAGCATACAGGGAAATTATAGGTGTGCGGCGAGTGCCCGGCGTGAACTCGGACGGCTCTGTTCGTGGATACACCGTGCTCGGCTGTTGTAATGGAGGCTTTTTACTGGGCGATGCTCCCATCTGGCAGAGGAGTGAGGGTCCACCTCCACAGCTGCTCTGTCACCAAGCCAGATAATTAAGATGTGTTTACATGCTGTTTAGAGGCTAGCTAATGGGCTGATACCGATAGGGCCTGTTTGCACTGGTGATACTAATCTAGAACTGAGAGTGAGAGAATGTGGATACAATCATCACAGCTGTGTGCATGTGGAAGAGAGTTTTGGCCACTGGCAGACAGGCAAGCTCCAAAATTCAGATGATTTACAGGGGAACCGGTGTTGCTAGATGAAAAGTTCTTCATTAGTAATTAATCAACAAGCTTTTCTACAGTGCTTTGACAATAAGGAGGACCTCATGTAGGGTCCAAAATGAACTTTTTAATTTGAACTGAATTGGTGGGTGTATTGGCCAAATATATTCCTTGTCCCTATGACTGCAATTATTTTGCTGTTTTTTTTCCTTGAATTTAAGTGGCAAACAATGCAGGTAACTGTGGCACTTGCAGAATCATATTCAAAATGAGCATGAGCCAGTCTCTGTCTCTCGATGAAACTGCACCAGTCACAAAAAGAGGCCTGTTCCTCATATTTTGCTGATTTAATGCAAAATAATGTTCAACATATGTGTTGCTACTAGGCATCCTAGACAGATGTTTGTACATTTAGGAGATGTGTGAGAGTCATTAGGAGAGGTGTGTGTTGTAAGTTTTTTCTTTATTAGGTGGTTTCAATGGCTTTGATTTGCATTACTTGTCAAACACCGTATTGAGATTCAGGCTATCATTCTTTCAACAATTGGATTTTTAACCACGTTTACATTGCAGTTCCTAAAAAAGTTATCGGTTAATGAGTGAGGGTGTTGAAATTACATGTATAAAATATGTGCTTGGCTAGTGTTAAATCTAGGCCCTGACCTCAGGTATGGAGAATAACTGTATGTATACGGAAATATATGATCTAGAAAAACCTGCAGAAACAGTTCACTCTAGTCTCAAACGCACACGCACAAACTCATAGAGACAGCTAGTTTGTTTTAGCCCACAAATTCCAATCTGTCACTTCATCACCCTGCAATTTCAGTCCTGTTGTTATGCAAATCCAGCACAGCGCTCCGTACTGTCAGTAAAAATGATGAGCCAAAAGGTAGCAGTAAGGCGGGGAACATAAGGTTCACTAGGGTCATGCTGAGTTTTTAAGAGGCTGCTTTTGTATGATAAAACCCTGTTCACTTATCCACTCAGTCACGTTGTTTTTCCATCACAGATCTCATCCTTTACTGCTTTTTTTCCATTTTGAGGATTGTTTTATCAAGATCTCAGCAGTCAGCCCATTTAACTAGAGGCTTGTCATTTAAGAAGGGCTCTTGTCTAAAAAGTGCCACATGTTATGTGTTAACAGCTGGATATGAATTGAAGCAATGGAGGTTAAGTGGATCGCCGGAGGGCGTAGTGACATCGATACCCACGAGGGGATTAGAACTAACAACCTCTTGATTCTTGTGCCATCACTCTAGCAGTGAACCATGTACATTGTTTATAGCCCATGGCTTTACAAGCATTGTTGTAGAGCAACGCACAGATGTAGGGCAATGTTTAAGCTGTATGAAAGGGGGGTTATGTGTTAAAGCTGGATAAAAGTTGTGCGGAAAAGGATCTATGTTCTATTTAAGCATTTCTTGGCCATTACAAAGCAGAAACAGACATGTGCAAAACTTTATTTGGCCTTTTTGCCAATTTTATGGATAGGGATGGTAAATTCTTGTTCCAAAAACAATTGAAATGCCTAAAAAGACAGCATATTAAGACGTCGCAGGCATGGTCCCAGTGTGAAGGTTATTTCGAATAGTAGGCAACAAAATGTAAGAATCATGATAAATGTTCATTATGTACTTCTATTTAATTAAAGACTGATAAGTATCAATAACGTGTACCATTATAAATAAACTCACTCAATACAGACTATGTTTTGTGCATATTACAGTACTGTGTCATTAGCTTAGCAGCATATGCTAACACAAATCTCCATAGTAGCACAACAGTCAGGTTCCGGAAGTAAAAATCCCATTCAAGTTAAGTCATTTTTATTTGTATAGCGCTTTTCACAACACAAATCGTTTCAAAGCAGCTTTAAAGAATATCATGCATTAACAAAAAACAAAACCATAATATCTATAAAGTCTTAGAGTGAAGTCATTGTGTAGTTTGATTAAATATGATTGTAAATGGTGTATAAAAATTAAATAATGAAATAATAATAATTGTATTTAGGACCCCTATGAGCAAGCTGAAGGCGACTGCTTCAAGGAACACAAAACTCCATTCAACTTCTCCATAGAGAAAAATATTTTTAATAGTAACATAAACCTTTCAAGACATACCTACTATGGTATCAGAGATTGTCAAGCAATGATATGTGATAAAGTGAATTGACTTCTATAATTTTTTCCTGAAATAAAGTTGCATATGAACGCAAGTCGCACCTAGTCAAAATTGTGTTGTTGACAAAAAAAAAAAAAAAAACAGATAAGTTGCACCCCTAATTAAAAAGTAGTGACAAATAATTCACATCTGTTTATAACATAGGTATTGCTGTGTGCTTGCAAATATAATAAACACATTTTAGTCTGTGAGTGAAACAATACTTCTACTCATTAACGTTAACATCACAATCAAGGATATTTCTGAAATTTGCAACACTATTTGTTAAGCACTAATTGTCCGGTTCACTAACTAATTGTTCTACTAGAGGCGTGATGAAACGTTTATTTTTTTATTTATTTTTTGGTGATGTGAGGAGTTGCATGTAACAGAGGCCTTAAAGTACCAGTAATTCTGTTTGATACCATAATAATGTTATGATGGACAGAATATTTAAACAGAATACATAAAATACTTTGTACAGGCAAAATACTTTGAATAGGCTACTTAAAAACACTACTACTGTCTCTGTGACTGATGTTTTTATCTGTGTAAGCATATGTGTTTAGGTGTGCAATAATTGACCATCTGACATCAATTATGTTTAAATTAAATAAATAAGTCACTTTGGACCACAAGTCACAGGAATTTTCAGTTGACTAAAAATGGATCTTAAAAAACTGAAAATGACAGTACTTATTTTTTCTACATCTACTATATTTAATAGCCAAATTCCCAATGAAGAACTACACTACCCATAATCCTAAAGAGATATCCACCAATCAGACAAGGCACAGTTAACATGGAAGCAGGAATCACGGCAATCAATCAACAATGACCACCCACTCCCATAATGCATTGTGAATTACATAATTGAATCAGTCTCTATGCTATCAATCAACTTATATATTTGTTTTAGAGCTGTCAGAATTAACACGTTAATGCATTTGTTAAATTAAAAAAGTTTAACACGTTAATTTTTCTTTAATCATGATTAATACATTTAGACATACATCTCAGAATTTTCAAGACTATAAACTATCGGAACTGAATTCACTTTCAGAAAAGAAGCTTTTGAACGTTTTAAAACATTTCAATATTTTAAATCTAGCCCTCTTTACCTCGGATCACATTTGCTGAGTTTTTTCAGAAAATGTAAATTGTCATTATGATGCTAAAATTAATTTTAGATGAAAATCAAGTTCAGTTTGTCATTAAAAGTTGCTGATCAAATATGCGGGACATAATGCAGTTGTGATGCCAATGCTTTAGATCAGATGATTGTTCAAAATAGCCTGATGAAAAACAGGAATGTATCATATGTAATCACTTATTACACAACATATATTTTTCTAGCTGTGCACAGAGCATATACACATTAATGGATGGTCCTTATACTAAGACTGAAAGTTTCCCCCACTACTTGCAGGCTGCTAGCTTGAACAGGGCCATGATGATTCGCTTTCGGGTCAGAACTGGTGGCAAACTGTGATAGTCGCAACATCAGGACCAGGAAGGGGAACTGTTCCCTTTTGATTGCAATTCCTCCTCTTCTGATTGCTTTTATTTGTGAAATTAAAATGACAGTAAACTGTCTAATTTCAATGAATTGTCTCAATACTCTCCCCATTTTACCAAAACTTAAGAGGCAAAAAAATTAGGGATCTGTGAGATGAAAGTTACACAATTAGCAAGAAACACACATTTCTGTATGGAAACAGCTTAAGGGCAAATTTATTTCGCAATAAACCAAAACTTATGCGAATAAGTGTTTTTTTTAGGCATGTCGTCATCATGCACACATTTTTATCGATAAAAGGCCATTTGAATGAAAACAGGCAGAAGACCGCAAATTTAGCAAAATGTTTTTCATGCATTTACATTTTGTCGATAACAAAATACTGCGAAAAGTGGATGGAAACTAGGCTTGTGATAAAATTATGGAGAAAGGAGCTTTCAACATTATTTGATGTACAATACAAGCCCAGATATGACTTGTAGTAGAAGTATTTTTCAGCCTATGTAAAGTGCATTTGAATTACCACAGATGTATGTCAAGTATCACCAAAATGCAAAATGAGATGTTTTTGTCTGAAAGCGCTTTTCATGTGGAGTTCAAAGCAAAGTTGATGCCCTGACAAGAATCATGAACGCAGCTTCATGATTTTAGAAAAAATTATAAAAAAATAAAAATAAAAATCGAATCCCTTTATTGTCACTCAACCATATGTATACAAGTGCAACAGTGGGTGAAAGCCTTGGGTGCATTCCAAGCAACATATAATACAATTACAATAAACATCTGATTTACACATAAAAGTTTACACAGTTAGCTGCAGTCTGCTGGCTAATTAATATTATGGAGGATGAGAGTTTAAGAGATTTAATGCCCATTTCAATTCAAATGAAACCTATGGTGAGACTAGTTCTTTCAAATAGTCAAACACCCACTTAGACTTAGAAAGTTTTTATTTTACTTGAATTTTTGCTATTTTAGTGCATTTTTATCTTTATACTGTTGAAGGATTTGTTTGGAAAATATTTATGTGTACTTTTCTAGTAAAAATGTATTGTATTGTGTATCATGTATGTAACATTTCAGCACTTTTAAAATACGTGATTAATCATGATTAACAAAAGAAAATGCAATTAATCACGATAATTTGAATCTACTTACAGCAACAATTTGTTTGTATTAGAATATTCAGTCATAATCTTCAAATATATGGTACTATTTACTTATAATTAACAAGTCTAATTTATTGTATTTTGTCCTCGAGTCTAAGAGTGTTTGAAGTACATAATTTATGCTGCTTTAGAAGGTAGCTGCCTATGTGGACAGTAAACAGCAAGTCAGCTCACTAGGTGTTGGTTACAGAGTTCTGAGGTGAGGAGAATGGGGTCAGGAAATGTTGGGAGCCAAATTCAAACTTTTATCACCTCCATGAACACCATACCTCAATGTGTCCGAAGTGTGCAAACTATTATTCTTTCTTTTTGCAATATTAGGTGAAGTTGAGGACTTTCAGAGAGGACTTTAATAGGAACGTTTGTTGTCCTAGGTTTACAGACGAACGGGCAAGATTGACTTTTCCTCATTCCCACATGAAGCCCCTCAGATCACTCTCTGGTCATAGAGAGCACAGTTCACACATCACTGGGGAAAAAAAGCAGCAACCGGACTGAACTTCAGCCATATCAGAAAACACCATGAGGGCAGAAAGCTCAACTTCCTCCATCTTGACAGAACCACTAATCACATTCAATCAGCTACTGGTGAAAATGGGCCCGGAATGGACAGCTAGGGCAGAGTAACCCGGCCCACTGTCTGATACCACACACAAAGTGGTAAACAAATATCACACACCCCATCGGTCCTCTGGCTCATTCCGGGGCCTTCCACCAGCCTGTGAACCGGCAACATCATTTACGAACTCCGTAACAAACACGAGAACTTCAGAAGATGGTGGAAGGAATTAGAGGAGGGGGAAAGGATTTCAAGGGACAAAAAGAAAACAAAAACAAGGCCATTAAAAGCCAGGGCGGCCGGTGTGCAATGGTGCCATGAGTCATGATCTTCAAGCTGATCAGGTTGCTGCAGTGATGTGGGCAGGCTGGGGCGTTGAGGTGTGTTAATGTGAATGACAGGTCCTTGCGCACACTAGCAGGCTAATGGCCACCAGCTCACTCTGAGGGACGTGCACACACATACACGCACTTCCCTTATCACACGCTTTCGCCTGAATTCACATGCAAATGTGCTTGTGTGTGCGAAATACTCTAGCACTTTCGCCGACATGATATGCCATTAGTATCAGGACAGATTTCGGTAATTCTGTTAAAGTGCCGCCGGTCCTGTAATTTTCCCTCACTCGGTGACAGGATGAGTCTGACCGAGAGGGAGGGGGCAGCCAAAGAGTGACATGCATCGTGAAAAGAGAGATGGAGTGTGTATTTTTACCATCACTGTGTGCACTAAGCAATGGGGAAACACTTTTATTAAAAATTGCGTCTTACGTGAGCATGGAGAAATCCACCGTGGAATTCAGATAATGGCTGATTAATGTCCCCATTCGGAGAGACAGGTGTCTTGGGCCTCACTTTCATACACATTCACACCATCGCATAGTTGTGTTTGACTCAGAACCATCGCCTTTGAGAGACTAATTAAGCAAGCCTTTGATAGCAGCAGGATAAGAAATACAAAATTCTCGTCCAAAGAGTCTTAAGATGCAAAGCGAAGCACACCTAATGTGATGGCTTACATTATTTGTGACAAACTACAGTAGATAATTTCAATAATCCTGGATAGTGAAAACATGAGGGCATTTGCAATCACTTCTACTTGGTCTAAAGCTTTCAAAATAACAAGAACCATGAACACCGCCACAAACCTTCCAGCTTGCCATGTTTGGTCAGCACTCGAACCAAGGCCACATACTTCTGAGCATCCAATGCTACCTCAGAGTCCTTGCGAGCCCTGAAATGCAAAAAAAACTTTCTATAGTTTTTGCCATAAATGAATAGTGATAGGCCAATAAATGTACACGTTTTTGGCAGAATAAGTGTTAAGTATCAGTTTCTACTTGTATCAATTAAAAAAAAATCTACTGATGCCTTGTCAAGAGACAATACACAATATTAAACAATGTAAAGGATAATTCATGTTTAAAAGAAAATTCTCTCATTATTTACTTACCCTCATGCTACCCCAAAATATCTCAGCTCTGTTGTCCAATCAATGCAAGTGAATGTGGCAAGACATTTTTAAGGTCCAAAAAGCATATTAATGCAGCATAAAAGTAATCCTACAGAGCTGAAAAACTCTTAAAAAATCTTTGTTTGTGTTCAGCATGAGGGCGAAGAATTGATAAGAGAATTTTCATTTTTGGGTGAACTAATCCTTTAATATACAACGTCTGTTTTTAGTCAGATCATTTTTAGTTATTATGATTAAATATTGTGTAAAAGAAGTGTTTGTTCTTTAGCAAATTTTGTGTGTTTCAATTGGTATTTAAATTGTATAATGCATATATAGTATATCTTCATTATAACACCCATCGACCATCCAGCTCTATAGATATTGGCATTAGGCATTGTAAAACCCATGTCAGTCAGCCATTATAAATTATAAACCAAATAAGTCCAAAACACACACACACACACACACACACACACACACACACACACACACACACACACACACACACACACACACACACACACATATATATATATATATATATATATATATATACACACACATATATACATATATATATTTAAAGAATAATTCCACAGCACATTTGTTATATGCATCATTTTATTATGCTGCCTTCGGTTTGGCCAAATAAGAAACCTTGTTTGGCCAAATTCTAAGGCAGAATATAGCAGCAATGACAGGCCCAAGCACAGTGGGTCCATTTCCACCCGGTAGCTTTCAGAAAACAATGCATTATGGACACATGCATACATTCGAGTAAACAAGACACCGTGTCTTACCTTCTGCTCAGACATAATGGTTAACAACTTTGATGTGTGTGGCAAATGTAATAAATAAGTAAGTATGGCAAGTGTTGGAATACCCTTAAACAGTACAAAAAGTGAATATTGTTATTTGACTGGTGGCTATGAAAATATCATTTAAGATATCAAGAATCCCCTTACCTTATTAAATTTGACACTAGTCTGAGTAAATTTGATGTGAGGAGTGAAAATAAGAGAGTTTGTTTTTTCCAAAGTCTATTCGAAGTATTGCATCTATTATTGCCAGCTGGAGGGCCAATGACCATGACCCACAATATCCAAATTCATGTCAGAAGCATGATTAAACATGGCTGAGTGTGTCAAATACACCCAAATACACTACAGCATGGTTTAATTTGATCTGTTGCCATGATAACACTATTTTTATATCAGAAGTGTCTATTCTAAAAACTTTAAGGGTTTTGGATAAAAATAATAGGACAATTTTAATGTCTGTTGTAAATGCCACACTTCCTGCTGCCAGTTATGACCGTGTTATGAGTTATGGTGCTATGACCGTGACCCACAATAGCCAAGTCCATGTGTTCAGCCCCCATTACCAAACATAGAATTTTTATCTAAATCACACAATGCACACAGAAGATGAGACACTTTGTTACTCATTTTGTTCACAATTTAGCATCTTCAGCATAATTTTCATAACATAATTTTGCATAAATTTGGTGACAGTCACATGAACTCCCAAGGAGGAGTATTTAAATGTTCAGGGCCTTCAATTTTCAAATTTTTTTTAAATAGAAAATCCAAATTCAATCCAAAATGGCCAGCTTCCTGTTGGGCGGAGCTAAAGTCTGTAATATTGAAAATTTTCCAGCTTGATGAGAACATATATGTACCAAGTTTGGTGACTGTACATGAAATTGACCCCACCACTTTAGTCAAAAGTTGGCGCTATAGAGCATGTCTTACACGCCAATGCATGACCTTTTGCCCAGACCAAATGTCCGATGTGACTCTGATGTGTGTGCAAAAGTTTTTAAGCATGTTATGTGCCCCAAAAGCAAATAAAAAAAAAATAATAATAATCCTTAGAAGAACAATATCCTCCGCACTTTCAGTGTTTGGGACCTCATTATGATTATAAATTAACGTTATTTCAAATCAATCCAAAACATTATCGATAATCAATTCTTAAGTGTAAAACATGTCAAATAGATTATTTTACCCAACATTTGAGTGCTTTTATGCTTTTAGTTAAGCGACATGCTACATCAAACTCAGTTTTACGTGACAAGTCTCCAGTGTAGTGTGCCATTTGTGTGGTGCACAAAATTGCTGCCTACGTAGAATGTTCCAAAACGGTCACTTATAATTGTAGGTTTCTTGGCGATTCAGATGCCTTAGATGGCAGCTACATATGTAGGCAGGCAGCTCACTTGGTTTTGGACAGAGCTTTTATGTATGAATGTACCATGTTCTTGAGCAGGCTGAAGTATTCCCTAAGCTTCTCTTCCTTGGAGTGCACCTGTTTCACTCAAGGCATCAATAAGATTGTAGAGAAAGTAGGCCACATTTTCTGCAAAGGTAGAGAAAAGCCAATTTGACACTTTCTCCTTTCTTTAACAATATTAACAGTCACACAAAATAGAGATTCTGTAGAATCAGACGATCAAAAATATTGCAATCCTGCAAATAAGCCTTTAAACTGTGTATGTTATGCTGACACAGGCAGCTCTGGCCCCAACTTGACTAAAGTCTATTATAACCAGTGGCTGGCAGCTGACAGCCTCACACACACATTTGTATTGCACGTGGTGATGAGATGAGACAGAGAGACCATCTCCATCACCTGCTCAGACACCAGTGCAGAGGCCCACTCTAGTGCAGCGAGACGATAAACACTTGCAGAAGATCTGTTAACTCAGCGCACAGTCAGCACCCTATTCAGACTGCCTCAGACACATACACTTAATGCGGAGCATGGCTGTCAGGATAAACTCCATCAATGAGAGTGGCCGTACAGATCTGCACACACTCACACACCACAATACTGGCATCAGTGAGACCAGCTCAGAGGCCAAACAGGCATAGAGATACACTAGAGCTCTGGTCATATAGTAGTTTGAGGAAACCAATTGGTAGTTGACATGACAGCAGTGTCCTGTATTGTATAATAATTATTATGCCAATTTTTTAATGATTTATTGAGACTACTGGAACATGATTAAAAATGGTTGGAAAACAAATGGTAACCATTAATAGCACCAATATATATATATATATATATATATATATATATATATATATATATATATACACACACACACACACACACACACTGCCATTCAAATGTTTAGGGTCACATACAACTTTTTTTTTTTTTTTTCACATTTTAGAATAATAGTAGTCATCACAACTATGGAATAATAGAAATGAAACTATGGGAATTGTGTTGTGACTAAATAAAATAAAAAATAAATCACAACTTTGTTATATTTTAGCATCTTCAAAGTAGTCACCATTTGCCTAGAATTTGCAGACATGAACTCTTGACATTTTCTCAACCAACTTCTTGAGGTATGACTCTGGGATGCTTTTTAAACAGTATTGAAGGAGTTCCCATCAATGTTGGGCACTTATTGGCTGCTTTTCTTTATTATTTGGTCCAAGTCATCAACACCAAGTTTTTTGTATGAATTTATGAAATAAATTAATATGGAGGCACAATAATATTTTTGTCATCAACACTAATTTCAAACATTTAAGCATACGCCTTCAGATCAAAAGATTTTTAAGATCATGAGAAACATTTCAGGCAAGTGACCCCATATTTTATATATATATATATATATATATATATATATATATATATATTTTTTTTTTTCTTTTTATTCTTTTACACATTTTGTGCCCCCCACCCCTCATAAAAAAATATTTTTGGAACTTAAGTCACACAAACAAAGTATGAATTTCACTGCATTAAATAAAGTACTACAAAAATAAGTGCCATCAGCAAACAAAATATGTCCCTCCAAATTGCCATTTTAAACTACTTTTAACCAACTGATCAAGCTTGATAACCAGAAAATATCCAAATACTCTGTCTTAATTAAAAAATATATATAATTTGAAAACAAGCAGACTTCTTTTTGCCAAATGTTTTGCTTGAAAAGTGTTTGTGCTTTTTTTTCTTGGTTTAATATTTTGACAGAAATGCTTAGACATTTTTACATTAGGTTTGGTTTAAGTGTCCAAACACACTAAACAATACAAAAACAATACAAACATACAACATACCTGAACTTTCAGGGTAAACCCGATTTAATCAGCTGTCTTTTTAGAGAATCTGTGATATATTATTATTAATATTATAAATTTGTGTTTTCTGAAGGAATATTTAAAAATTGTTCTATTGTATTTTTCACTCTCTGTGTCGCTCTTACCTTAGCCATAAGATCCACATCTTGAAACCTGTAAGGGGCAGTAGTGGATCAGAGATTACTCTCATACAGCCACAAATAAAACCACACTGTTTTAAGTGCAAATTTAAAAAAAGACAGAACTATGTAGTGATTACTTGAGCAATTATTAATTTGATGTGAGGTCATAATTTAACTAGTGGGAAGAATATATACCAGGGTTCCCAAACCTTTAGACCAAATCATTTCTAGTTGTTTGTGATTATTGGACAAGGAATCCAAATTATAAATAATTGCATAATGCGCTTAGGAAGAGTAATTTCTAAAAAAGGAAAAACAATGATTATTTATATTAAATATACATTTATATTGACTATATAATTTCCCATGATCATTTACATTTTTTATCAATCTCATGAGTCTTCCAGGTCTGGAATTAAATTTTTTAATGCCCTGATATTTGAAGGTTTTCAATGACCATGTGGACCCTTATATATTCTAATAAACAATACTTCCACAAACTCCAGTACTACATTTTATACATGTATCTTTTCAAAGACAAAGCTTTAGATTAATATTTGATTGATATGCATATTATTTATTGATATAACATTTTATTCAGAACCTGCATGGTACCTCTTAAATGGCTAAATTTGAATGTGCTTTTCTTGAATAAAGAGCCCAAAAACACATATACACAAATACACATTCTAAAATATCCAACACATTATGAAATCATGATGCAGTTCTGATATCGTGTGTTGATGGCGGGCAGCAGGAAGATTAAGAGGGAAAAAAATTAAACATTGTTTAATGATTAAATTATCTCCTGACCTTGACTATTACAAGAGCGACCGGGTCTTGGAGACAGGGCCCTGACAAATCTTTCTACCCTTCTGACAACCCCAATTACCAACCTGACATCCATCGCTGCCAGCAACCTCCCTGCTCTGCTTTCACATCTAAATGCTTTGCTAAATACAGAGGACAGCAGCATCTGCTGCCCTATAGCCTCTGCGTTTGGATCGGAGATAAAAACAGAGCTCGTCCCATAACTATTGTGTATGAGATTGCCTTTGTGCTAATATGTGACTGCACTGATTGATGCAATAAAGAAGAAGGAATAATAAAAGACATGACAGGTTTATGAGTGCACATGAGTAATAGGGATTAGTCGTATGGACTTTGATGCCGTTTCTGATTCCTCTTATTGATTGTAATTGCTTAACAATTCTTTTAGTTCATTTATGGAGGAAATGGAAGAATTTTTTTTTTATCTTATCAGCATTCTGTGTCATATTATGAAATAATTTTAGGTTTCAACAGAACAGATATAACAAATCAGAATTAAATTTATTACAATTCTTGAAAAAGGTGTTTACACAGACTTTAATGCACCAGAGAGGCGGCATAAATGTAATCCAATACGTTTTCCTAACTATATGTTACCTTTAAAGCCTGTGGCTGTGACATATAAAATAATACTCAGAAAATAAAACATTTTTACTTGATCATGTTGATGTTGTAGAAGCTTTAGAAAACCATGCATCAAATAAGATACATTAGGCTTTATTAGGGTTAAGATCACACATGCACATTAGAAATAAAGGAATCAGAATAGACTGGTTGCATTATATGTTTTACGTCATAGATTCAGTAGCGGCGCCACTGGATAGTAGTACACGAAACACTGTCAGAGTATTTTAGTGTGGTGTTCCGTCCACATCTATGGAAGAATGTGCATTCAACAATCATTAATGGACCCAAAAGTAAAAAAAAATTTATTCAGATACAACTGAACTGGTTCTCCATTTCAATTTAAAATGCTAATATGGAAAGGGGTGATTGGCTGGAGGAATTAGCTATAAAACAAATGTCACTGCTACTGATACAGATGGGCTTGAGGGTAAAAAGCCAATGTGAGTGCTTGAGTAGACCCCAGCATTCCCAGAGGCAGAATAGTTAGTAGTCTTTCAGTATGACAAAGAGAACCAGTGGAGCCCAAAGCAACACACAAGACAGAGGAAAAACACAAACTATATGCATAGATAGAGTTTGGGAAAATTTGGCTACAGCCCAAAGATAAATGCGTCCATAAGCATGAGGTGAGAAACAAGTGACTGTCAAGCCAAAAAGGTGGAAAATTTCACTACCACACACACACACAAGCTAAAACTCATTTGACTTACTCTCTGAATCCAATGAGAAGACTGGCTCTGAAAGCACTGAGGTCAATGGCTGGGAGAGTGGATGAAGACACTGCAAGGAGTCATAGGAATATATGAGTGTATGCCACAACAAAGGAAAACATTTCAAATTGTTTATCCAGCTTTATTACAAGCCAAGAAATCTGTAATAAGGTACAAGGGCAAACAAAAACCTCTCATGTTTTAAAGGGGCCATATTCTATATTTTTGTAGCATTTTATTTTTCCCCTTTTGCTTTCCTTTTTAGGTTAGTCAAGGTTTCTTGCAATCAATAATTTCAGAATTTAGTTTTCAATTTCCACCCTTTCTCTTTCACCTATATAATTAAACAGACCGTTTTGGCTACTGCACCTTTAAGGCTTTTAAAAGTAAATGAGTATAATTTTCTTCTGCATAACACAAACAAAATGAAGAATGACTCCACTCTTTAGGTCCATAAAATGCAAGTGAATGTTGGCCAGAAATCTGAAGGCCCAAAAAGCATATTAAGGCAGATAAAAAATAATCCATATGTCTCCAGTGCATAAATCCATATCATCAGAAGTGATGTGATAGTTGCGAGTATGAAACAGATCAATATTAAAGTAATTTTTTATACAAATTCTCCTCTCTGCCCAATAGGAGGGAATATGCATATGTAATGCGAATTGCTAAAAACAAAAGAATGTGAAAGTGAGAGTGGAGATTTATAGTTAAAAAAAGTACTTGAATATTGATCTGTTTCTCAACCACACATATCATATTGCATCTGAAGAATTATTTAACCACTGGAGTCTGGATTACTTTCATGCTACCTTTATGTGATTGTCGGAGCTTCAAAGATCTGGCCACCATTAACTTTGTTTGTGTTCATCAGAAGAAAGTCATACACATCTGGGATGATATGAAGGTGAGTAAAGTATGAGATAATTTTCATTTTTGGGTGAACTATCCTTTTAATTACTGTGATGTTACTAATGCCTATTGGCTATGACCCCTCCAATATGTCCCACCCCAACTTTCTCTTTTAAGAAATACATCCCTTTTTATACATCCCCTAATTCGTAAATCGAGTTTACAGCATGAATTGTCACATCCCCTTAAATCTAATCTCTGTGAGAACTGTCTGATCTGAACTCTAAGTGGATTAAACACCACTCCCATTGACATGAACAGACTCGGAGGATAAACAGATGGATAGAGGGAAGAGAGAGACAGTAGGGGTCATAACTGTGATGGGGAGATGGTACCATCCATAATTCAACAGCATTTGTCCCTATTCACCTCTCTCAGAGATGCTTCTTTCCCTTGATTCCTATATATTCTTATATATATATATATATATATATATATATATATATATATATATATATATATATATACTCTTATATAATCTTATATACATATATCAATATTTTTTTCATGTTTAGATAAACTCGGCAATGGAGAGACTCCAGTTTAGATGTATATATATATATATATATATATATATAGAAGTGAGGAAAATAGATAGAGTGAAAGGGAGAGAAGGTCATTTTGACCGACATTAATGCTTACACCGAGAGAGCAGGCCTGTAAGATTCCCACGTGATGCTTCGCTTCGCAACTCTGCCGCAATCAAGCTATCCGTATTCACATCACAGCCAGTCTCCTGCAATTATCAAGCCAAGTTAGAGAGTGTTTTAGAACAATTACATGAACAAAAAAACACATGCACAGTAAAATTACCTTAAGAGCTGTGCGGGCACTGTCTACTGATGGGAAGCAGGGCAGGATGTAGGTAGAATAAGTATCAACATCTGCAGGGACATCCAGCTCTTGCAAGCCTCTCAGAGTTTTCAGAATACCTAAAACAAAACAAAAAAGTGCTTTAGTCAAGCGTTAGCACCTTAAAATGTAACATTAAAGACGTACTGTAAATAGCTGCCTGCATCCAAAGAGTAAAAAAGAAAAAATCCTAAAAGTCATTCCCTAAAAGTTTCACATTACATATATGGATGCACCACGAACAACAAATTTAACGTTGTTAGGCTTTGCTTGAGCACAGAGCAAATTTGTATTAATACTTCCAAGTAGCAGGGTTCCCGCACATTTTGACCAATGAATTTCCATGACTATTCCATTAATTTTCCATGTTGTTTATTTTTTCTTAATTATAGAGGCAATTTCTTTCTAAATAAATATTTTGAAACTGAGCACAGCTAGAACAATGTATATTGACTACCAGGGTTGGGGAGTAATAGAATACATGTAATGGGATTACATATTTAAAATATAAAATACAAAGTATTCCACTACAGTTACAGTTTTTAAATCATAGGTAATTAGAATACAGTTACACTGAAAAAGTTTTTTGATTACTGAAGAGATTACTTTGCATTTTATTGTCATTTATTTTATTTAATATTTAGTCATTTCAGATGGAAAATATTTCTACATATAAATGATGAGATCCAAAGTGCATTTGAACAGCGGAGAAACACTTTCTTATGATGAGTTACATTCACACGAGCAGACAGAGAAGTAAGTTTGAAGTAAGTTTGGAGCAGAAGAAATAGAAATAAACCTTGTGTAAATTGCTAATATGCTATTTCTAGCCATTTTACATGCACATGTTAACAGATACGATCGTATTTATTTATCAAGAAAATTCACGTTAGATAATAATTTCTTTTTTATAGTAAGACCTTTGATAATAACGCAAAATTTGTATTTTTGATAATAATTTTTTTGATTGTTTTCTTGTAAAAATATCTGAAAATCATTAAAACAAATTCAATTTGATTTATCTTGTTTTACAAACAACACTGCATAAGATATTTAGGTTTTTCAGAGAATGTATTTTTAACTTGTGTATTTTGTCTTACTGTACTGGCAGAGATTTTATAGTCAAAACAAGTCAAAAAATCTACCAGTGCCGAAGATGTAATCCAAAGTTGGCATTTCTTGTTTTGTGGAAAACCTTGAGTACGTATAGGTCCATCTGCACTGTTTTTCAATTGTTTTCTATATAAACATCATGTGATAGACAGACAAACTTGACAGCTGCGCAGCATCTTGCTCAGGAGAGCCAACTTAATCTATTAAAAATGCGTTATAAGACACCTGTGTTATGCTCTATTCTTTATATATTTCGCATTCAGTGTGAATGGCCCCTAGAATGCATTGAGACGAGTTTTGTGGGGGGAAAGATAATCCAATATGTTGGACAGAGTTGAGAGAAAAATACAATTATGAATATGCTTTTATTAATACTTTTTATTGATGAAAGGTATTAACAAAAATAAATCAAATGAAAATGGTAAATTATACCCATTTGTAAAGTTTATATGAGGATCACACTGTTAGCTTAGCAAAATGCTAATATCAAAGTCTATTAAATACATTTGTAAGTGCCGCATCTCCCCCGTGCTTCATGTGTCATTTCGGTTGGGATGCTACATTAAAAGTCAGCTGCCAATGGAGGAAGTAGACAGCGAGGTGGCTCACTAGATTTGAAGATTATTACAACTATCTTACAAACTCTTGGCAATAAAATGTATAAGGACATGGCAAGGTCATTTCTGATGATTGTGTGTTCCTGTCTTGTTTATGCAGTCCAGAATAAAAACTGTGATGTTTTAAGTGAAGTCCAGAAAGAGGGTGAAAAAGAGGAACTGAAAGGCCAGATGATTTATCGTCCTTGAGATATGTCCCGGTCATCTCCTCTCATTTTTAGTGATATTGGAGTTGATAGAAGCCCTAACACTTTCTGCAGTTACTGAGATTTTATAAGATTACATACAGTAATGAAAAAGAAGTTTAAGTCTGTGAAAAATGAATGCAAGTGGATGTCAAAAACAAGAAAGAAGTTTTTCAGATTTTTCCATACTATGACCGGTGCAAAGAGTGTTTAAAACGCAGATATAAAAGCCTGTTGTGAGCTACATGAGGGGCTGAGGCATTCTTGTTGCACCATGTCAAAGCAATAAGCTGCATTGCTTCTTGTAACTGACAAGAACCGTTCGCTTGCGGCTGCCGAGACAAAACTAGCATATGCTTTTTCAAACTCGCCTGCCTAAATCCACACCTCATCAAAATGCAAACTTTTCCCCCTCTCTGCACTCATAAACGAGTCAACGGAAAACCGGTGGGGGGAAGGGGGAGGGTGCCGTCTGGCCGCTGGTGACACCTGTGGAAAGAATGTGACATGGCGCTAAATATTTCATGGCCGTGCACAGTGGCGCACGTAATTGAAAGTGAATTCCCTCAGAGCGCTCGCATTTACATGAGACCCAGTCACTACAAATTCTGTCATGTAACCATTGTGGTGCAGTCTTCAACACGGAGCAAACAAAAAAAGCTGTACAGGAACATAAAGGTGAGAGTAATACTGCATGTTTCATGAAGGATATTGCTCAAAATATATTGTTTTTATACTATGTGTGTTGCAGTTGGCAGGGTTTTCTGAATATATTCTTTTGTTTAGAACATTATACTGAATATTTATATCCGTTATATAACTCTGGAATTATACGGGGGAATACCACATTGGTGGAATGTCCTTCCCAACTCCATCCGTGAAGCAGACTCACTCTCTGTCTTCAAAAAACAACTTAAAACGCATCTTTTCCAAGAGCACTTAACTAGTCACTAACAAAAAAAACAAAACATTTGCACTAGTATATGTTTTGAATACTTTACTTGTACTGTCTCAAGATGATTTGCTTATGTTCTCCTCTTTTGTAAGTCGCTTTGGATAAAAGCATCTATCAAATGAATAAATGTAAATATACAGTGAGAAGAATGGGTAGAAAAAGGGATTATTTGACAGATATCTAAATTTACAGACTTTAATTTAATTGAGGTAATACAGAGAGAGCCTACGAGAGAGCAAAAACAGCATTTAGAACAGCAAAAATGCAAAGGCGTATAAGCACAGCAACTGATTTGATCTCTCCAAAATCCTAGTGTGTTTCATAGGCTAAACCCTGTATTACAATACTTGCACATTTTGGATAAGTGTATGGATGGCCCTGAACTTTTCTCTGGCCAGAGCTTCACTGCATGCAATGCTCAGACTCATAAATCCAGAATCCATGTTAATTAATATTGAGTGATTAAGAATAATCAGGCCAGTTGCTCAAGACTCACCAGTAATGTTCATGTCTTTCTGGTAATGAGTAAACAGGGGCCAGAAATAGTGTGTTCTGACAGGCAAACCTCCCTCCTTCATCCTTCTCATGAGCTCAACAGCCATACCTTCAAATTAACAACAACAACAACAACAACAACATATTTACACCTGCTACAACACAAAGAAATTTGTCTGACGATTAATTGTCAAACAAATAACTGAGATTATGACGATTAATTATCTGTTTTAGTCCCATGACGATTCATTGTCTCTTTGAGAGCTATCAAGATTAATTGTCATAGAAGTTGTCATTTCTCATTTTATTTCTTTTTATCTTTTATCTTTTCTCCCCAATTTGGCATGCCCAATTCCCAATGTGCTCCAAGTCCTTGTGGCGGTATAGGGGCTTGCCTCAATCCGGGTGGCGGAGGACAAATCCCAGTTGCCTCCATGTCGGAGACCGTCAATCCGTGCATCTTATCACGTGGCTTGTTGAGCGTATTACTGCAGAGACCTAGGGTGTGTGGTGGTTTAACGCTATTCTCTGTGGCATCCTCGCACAACACACCCCACACCCCACACAGAGCGAGAACCACATTATAGCGACCATGAGGACGATAACCCAATGTGACTACCTACCCTAGCAACCGGGCCTATTGGTTGCTTAGGAAGCCTGACTGGAGTCACTCAGCATGCCCTGGACTCGAACTTGCGAATCCAGGTGTGGTAGTCAGCGTCTATACTTGCTGAGCTACCCAGGCCCCCAGTTGTCATATTTCTTAAGGTGCAAATGTGCTTCAAACACCTTAAGAAGCCATTTTTACATATTTAACTTTAAATATATAAATAAAATAATAAAATAGGGATATATGATTTCCTTTTAAGGCTTTAAAATCTTAGGAATGACAAGAAAAATAATGTTTTAAATATCACAATATTTCTAAATACTTACAACTTTTGGTTAATTAAAGTGAACCTGGGATTGTGGTGCGCGTGTGCATCAGACAGATCATGTCCAGAAGTGCGTGCATCAGAGTGCTTCACACGCTCTTCCGGACAGGAGCTGGTCTGGTTGACATCCACGGTGTGGCTCAGTGACACTCGTAGTTCAACTGAATGACACACAAGCGTGCCTTTGATGGCATTTATATATCCATTTAAAATTCCCTTATTTGGGCATTAAAATGTTATTAGATGAAGTGCACAATAACTGCAGTTATTTCAAATAACCACGATCAGACAATGAATTAATAATCGTGACAGGATTACCTTCAAACACCTGCCCTCTCTCAGAATACCCACGTGCCAAAGACATGTCAGCATATGCAAATGCGCAAAATTATTTAGAGGCAAAAAGGATGGGCCATTCCCCTGACTCTTTGATGCTTACTGAAACTTGGGCTGCCACAGACGCTTGTGCAAAATATCTGTCGGGCAGTGGGGGACATATTATGTATATTAAATAAATAAAAAATAATAAATACAAATTGTTTACAGCATGTTTAAAGTGTGAGCAGAAATAGTACAATCTTTGAACTGTGTGGTTTAGACCAGAAAAAAAACTAGTTGGTTGTACTCACCAGTTTTCTTGGCTTCCAGAGCACACTGAAGTGTGAACTGCAGTGGTGTAGAGTGCAGATCTGAATCTTTGAGATCTTTGCAAAATCCAGCCATCATGTCCACAGACTGCAAGACATGAACACCAAAATTATCAAAACACTTCCAAGCAGGGTGCGTTAACCCAATGGGCAACATGGGCTGCAGACCCAGGCCCCGCCACTAGGGGGGGCCCTGGGTACACGAGATCAAACAAGAATTTTAATATGAATTGTGTCACTTCGGCACCACCAGTGCCACCAAACTCTGTTAAAAAAATGAAAAAGAAAAAAAGACATCACACGAGGATGTTGATGTTGGTTACATTATAAAAATATGTATGTATGTGCATAACCAGTCTGAATTGGCTCCATACTCGAAGCGGTTATAATTAAATTCACCCTTGAACTGGAGAGAGTTTTCGGATATCAGCCTAATCAAAATCAGCTGATGACGTCAGTGAATGAATTGTAACATACTGAACTGTACAATGACAATGTAAAGAGTGCACAATGATCCCCTGCACCTTTTGGGTTTCAAAGACTTATTTGAGGGCTTGCTTTCAAGAAGACCATGAAGAGGGCACTTTAAGTGATTTGTTGATAGTTTTGAGTGTCATTTAATTTTATATAGAAATCTGCTTGACTGTTTTAGTAGTGGGCGTGGGCTATTTTTCTCTGGGTCATGAGTAAATTTTTAGGGGCATGAATAGTATATGATATTGGTTATCTGTGTAGAGCTGTTGATCACGTGACCTAATTAATATTCACGAGCTAGCCTAGGGCCCCGGTGAGGCTTAACCGGGTCCTGCTTCCAAGCCTTAAATTCTCACAAAGCATCAGCATGTAACTTAAACAAGATCAAAAACAATAATAGTACTCTTGATTTGCACTTGTTAAGTAAGATACTGGGTTATGTGTCTCCTTAACTTCATTCCACTGCACTAATACTGTATACATCCCATTTCACTAATTGGCAAGATTTCATATTTAAAACACTTAAAATATGTGCTTTTTAAGACCAAAGTCCAAGGCTAACAGATCTGTATTCACTTGTCTTTTTTACATGACAGCGATTTGAGCAGGCTCACCTGGTACATATCCTCTCTCATGATGCATGTGCTCCACAATCTCAGGCACAAACTGCTGGTGGCCGGCCTTAGTCAGACTGAAAATCACTTGCATCAAATAAGTCCATGAGATGGATATCAGCATTTTCCACTGTCTCTAGAGTCCAGACAGGAGGCAAAGAAATAGTACAAAGAGCAATGATAGAAGAAATTAAACACAATATGCAAGAAACTCAATTTCTAATGAACCCACTGATGACGTTAACGCAAAATGTAGAAATACAGATCTCAACAATAAGGATGGCCCCAGGACAGAGTGAGGGTTTTAGGCCAGTTGAAGAAGCAGTCACTTGCCCTAAAAAATTAGTATTGTTTTACGATGTATACAATAATATACCAGGGAAAAAAAGCATTTATAAAATGTTTAAAGCAATCACCAAGTTACATTATAAATGTAAACTCAAAACAAATTAAAAAGCAAATTATAAAATTTTTATTTTTTTAATTTTTTTTTAAGAGAAAATTTTTCATGAAAAATCTATTTTTCCCATTTAAAAAAATAAAAATTAACTAAAAAATGAAATCATGCAGTTATTAAGCTATATTTTCTTGCTTTGGGCCAGTGAAAACTGGTAGTGTAAATACAAATCTGAAGCATTGGCGCAACTGGGACAGCAGAAAAAAATTAGCCCAGAAAATAAATTGCATTATGATTTTGAGTAGTGGCCAGACTATTAACACACATGTGTATAATAATTTGAATATGAATGAACCATTTTCAATAACATTTCCTTAATCAGTCCATTGTACCTCCCATTAACACAGACCTGTTTCATTGTGTCAGTGTCTCCATTCTCAGCATATTCATTGAGGAGAGACAGGTATGTGTCTGGGCCTGGTTCAATCCCCGCCCCTCTCATGACAGTCAGAATGCTTTCAGCACTCTCCATGTCCCTGCACACATGGTACATCACTCATCACATACGTGACAAACACAGATGAGGAACACATAGAAACAGCATCAAGTCAATGTCACTGTTCACTAGAAAGTCGACTCACCCAGCCCGAGCATGGCCTGTCACTAGAGTTGAAAAAAGCTTCTGTGACTTGCAGGTCTTTGCTCTTCATAAAGCCCAGGATTGCACTGCAGGATGTTGTGATACACCATAAGTCTCATAAGTTCTATGCTCTAGATGCACATACTGTATTTGACCGTTAGGCCAAGTCTTACTGCTTTTTATACATCTTATGCATTCTGTTTTGTATTTTGTATTTTGGACAAGAATGCTTTGATTTGATAGGCCCCAAGTCCTCATTCTTGTTTGCCAAGACATTTTATCTTACAGGGTTCACATTATAAGGACACATTCATCTGATAAAAATGTTACTTGGTAGTAGTGACATCTCACCTTGCACCATCAATGTCCCCATCCTGACAGTATGCAGCAATGAGTCTGATAGGTCACCTAGAAAGACACAATTTAAAACAAATGAAGTTTTAAAAAAGGCAAAAGTCTAGCTTAATAAGCATGATAAGAAAAAAAATTGCATTAAAAGTGCCATTGTTGGCTCTGTTTTTTCCAGACTTAACTACAAAATAGTTTATTATTAAGACTGGCCATTATAATGAACATTAACAATATACAGTACTTGAGATACATTTTCCATGTGTTAAAATAAGGGCTGTGAACCGATTACAAATTTTTAACTAATTAATCACAGTTTTCTGTATATACAAGTATAGTTTTACATGCCATAAAATCAGTGGATTTGCTGTAACTAAAAGTTGGGCAAAATATTCAGTAGTTTTCCAGCAGACTTTTTAAAATAATAAGATCAAATTAACAGATTCAACTAATTGATTCATTATTTTCGTTCAGCTTTTCATTCATATGTTCATTTACTATGCATACAGATATATAACAAGTTGAAGGATCAAGTTTAATTTACTGAAGTTTAAAATCCCAAAACTATTAATTTCTCTGGCTGCAATTGAGTTATCGTGCACATGCTAGGTCTCTCACGTGGGTTTCACTTTTGACACTGGTTCAGATGACAGTGAATGAGCGTTTTCAGGGGTATGGGAAGAGACATGCCAGTTTGCCCGTATCACTCCCACAACTGGCTCACCACTTGCGGATGAAGTCTCCATTCTCTGTACAGTAAATCTCTGAATAAGCATGCACTTCTCCAGTCCACACAAACTGTTTCTGTATTAGGATATGCAGTCGAGTCGAGCATATAGCTCCTGGAAATGTATACAGTATATGCCAATTGTAGCTATAAGAAATGGGAAAAACCTTAGAGAAGTTTAAGAAAGTGTAATTTGTGTAATAATTTTTATCTTGCATTAAACAGTCAACTATTAATAGTAGAAATTAACATGTAAAATTTCCCAGCACTACCCAACCCCATGACAGCCTTATTTGGCATTCTTCCAGAAAATATTAAATTAACAGCTATAGAAATTAACAATACCGCACTTTCCACACTGTTGGCCAGACGATTTATACTTATTAATTGGACGCTACCATCTCCACCATCTTCAATGGGTTTTGGATCTAATGTTTTCCCTTAAACTTGAAAAGATTACATTTGGAATCAGAAAGAAACCAGATTTTTTTATTAAATCATGGAGCCCTTTTTTATTTTAATGAGACAGGTACTTGTTAAAATCTGTTCTTTTCTCTTTTTATTCTTGTGTAGATATGTCTCTTTCTTTTTCCTTTTTTCTTCTAACGTTATATTATAGTTTGACTGTAACTTAAGGTCTTGTATTACTTGTTGTTTTTTATTTTTGTAATATGTGACTTTTTATTGTGTATGTTAACATGTAAGGATGCAGGGACAATATTTACACAATTTTCATATGTCATCCTTGTAATGTGAAGCTCTGTCTTGAGTGGGTTTTTGTAATTATATTTTTTGGAGAGAAAAAAAATTCCCAGCCATAATTAAAATGTTTAAGTGAAAATGTATGTTGATAAAATTGGTTTATCAAATGTATTGTTATATCTATGCATATACAGTTGAAGTCAATTACATTTAAACAATTCCTTACATTTAATCATAGAAAACATATCCTGTCAGTTAGGATCACTAATTTATTTTAAGAATGTGAAATGTCAAAATAATAGTAGAGATGATGATTTATTTCAGCTTTTAATACTTTCATCATATTCCCAGAGGGTCAGAAGTTTATATACACTTTGATAGTATTTGGTAGCATTGCCTTTAAATTGTTTAACTTGGGTCAAACATTTTGGGTCGCCTTCCACAAGCTTCACAATACGTTGCTGGAATTTTGTCCCATTCCTCCAGACAGAACTGGTGTAACTGAGTCAGGTTTGTAGGCCTCCTTGCACACACATGCTTTTTCAGTTCTGCCCACAAATTTTCCATCGGATTGAGGTCAGGGCTTTGTGATGGCCACTCCAATACCTTGACTACCTTCTCCTTAAATAATTTTGCCACAACTTTGGAGGTTTCCTTGGAGTCATTGTCCATTAGAAAGACCCATTTGCGTCCGAGCTTTAACTTCCGGGATGAGGAATTGAGATGTTGCTTCAACATATCCACATACATTTTCCTTCCTCATGATGTCATCTATTTTGTGAAGTGCAATAGTCCCTCCTGCAGCAAAGCAGCCCCATATCACAATGCTGCCACCCCAATGCTTCATGGTTGGGATGGTGTTCTTCAGCTTGCAAGCCTCACCCTTTTTCCTCTATACATAATGAACTGTTCATTATGGCCAAACCACTAAATTTGTTTCATCAGACCAGAGGGCTTCGTAAGTAAGATCTTTGTCCCCATGTGCACTTGCAAACTGTAGTCTGGCTTTTTAATGGTGGTTTTGGAGCAGAAGCTGCTTCCTTGCCAAGTAGCTTTTCAGGTTATGTTGATATAGGACTAATTTTACAGTCGATATATAGTTGAAGTCAGAAGTTTACATGCATTTAGGTTGAAGTCATTAAAACTCATATTTGAACCACTCCACTGATTTAATATTAGCAAACTACAGTTTTGGAAAGTAGTTTAGGACATCTACTTTTTTACTTTTTATTTTTCCAACAATTGTTTACAGACAGATTGTTTCATTTTTAATTGACTGCAGAGCTTGCTTGGACCGGACTGATAGACTGGGCTCATCCTTCGCCGGACCCCTCTGTTCCTGGACCACTCTATACTGACGACAGCTTGCACAGGGCAAGGCCAATCTGTATGAAAAGAAACTGCAGAAACAGTGTATACAATTAGTCTATATCATGGCACTTCAAAGCTTTAATCCACTGTACTGTACTCAGTAGGCTAGCCTATTCAAGTCATCTGTTATAGATGCTGAGTGACACATCTCTGCTATTTAGGTTATTGTGGATCCCTAAGATGGGAAGGATTCAGAGACAGCTCAAAACAACCTTGACTTGTTGACCCATGACCTTTGGCACAAGCTAGCATACAGATGAAACACTAGTACTGGTAAAAAACAAAAAACAAAATAGCATTACACAACAAAATACAAAGATAGAACTGAATTTTTTTTGTCACAGGCTTTTAGTTGGGTTAGATTAATCTATATTATTATGTATTACTTAATGCTAGCTACTTGAATTCCATAAGTTATGAAGCATCAAAAAAGAAAGGTTTAAGAGAAGCGTCAAACTGTTGCAGTGATAATCTACATTAGGAGCTTATGCAAGAAAGATATATTTCTGTCATACAAGCTCATTAAATGTAGTGCCCGACCGATACATCGGTAGGCCAATATTAGCCTTTTACCGATATATCAGTATCAGTGTATATGTTTACCGATATGCGCAGATTTGAAAAAAAAAATGTCATAACATATAATGCAGAAAACTTTAGAATTGGTGTCATTATGTAGTTTGTCCAGCAAAGTGCGCTCAGTCTCCACTGTTTACAGAGCTGACTCTGATCTGATGGTGGCTCTGCAGACAGGGCGGAGTTAAGCGGTGCAGTGTTAAGTGGTGTCTTCACAGTAATTTGCTAACTAGTTTGTGAAATACATACACAAACAATGACCCAATCATTTTCCCTTTTCAATATAACTAATATACCGTTAACCCTGTCCCTGACAACCATGTCACTCATGTCTGTTTGCTGCTAGCTAGCTATAGTTTGTCAGTGCAGTAAGAATTACAGTAGATTGAAAGGTAAACATCAGAGCATCATTTTGCAGCTCAGTAGAGTGTTGATTTCACGCTACGCTGTTACCTAGTTGGTGAGATGCTGGTCCATCTTTTACTCTCTCAATGAGCGTATAGCTAACTAGCTAAACAAATAGCTACTTTCATTGCTTGTCAGCTGAGTGGAAGCTAATGTGTAAACATGTATTCACCAAACTGTTTTGTTCAGGATTCACAGTTTTGTACCCCCTTCAACCAAACAATTCAAGTAATTGCATTAATCAAATTTAATATTTAAAAGTCTGGTTTTCCACCGTTGAAGGTTCCTCTGAACTTGTATAGCAGAATACGGTGTAACACCGCTGCCTCTGTTAATCTCTTGACTCGGCAGGTATAAATGCTTCTTGTTTTACATCGTGCTCTAAATGACAGGCAGTATTAATATAGTCAGCATTTGACAGATACAAAACATACAGTCCTAATGTGGTGGTGGTGTAGTGGCTAGGGCACAGGGCTGCTAATCAGAAGGTCGCTGGTTCAAACCCCACGTTATTTAGCTATTTATTTTATTTTTCTTTCTTCTTTATTTTAATGGTCAGAATTTGACTGATACGGTACTGATGTTTATTTAGCTATTTATTTTCTTTTTATTTATTTTAATGGTCAGCATTTGACTGATACTAAACAGTACTGATGTTTATTTAGCTATTTCTTTTCTTTTTATTTATTCTTTATTTTAATGGTCAGCATTTGACTGATACTAAACAGTACTGATTTTAATTTAGCTATTTATTTTATTTGTATTTATTCTTTATTTTTAATGGTCAGCAGTTGACTGATACTAAACAGTACTAATGTTTATTTAGCTATTTATTTCATTTAAATGCATTATTTATTTTAATGGCCAGCAACTGACTGATACAAAACATACAGTACTGATGTTTTTTAAGCTATTTATTGTATTTTTTTTATTCTTTATTTTATTTTATTCTTTATTCAGTGTTCATTTCTAGAATTTGTTGACAATGTATAATAATAATGTCAAATATTCTTTAATAAAAAATATTTGTTTAAGAAAGCAGCATTCTGAGTACATTTGCATAGTCATATCGCTGCAAAATCGGTGAACAATCCACATAGAAAAGGTCCGTTTTCATTAAGCTCAAAAATGAATTATATCGGCCACCATATCGGTAATCTGTGAATTTTCCTCCTCTAAAATCGGTCTCGCTCTCAAAAATCCCATATCGGTCGGGATCTATTATATATATACATGACTACATTTACTATTTAGTAACTACTTAGTTTTAAATAACTTGCACACGCCACATTATTAATGTGTACAGTAAAAATGGGGTATCACTCCTCAATGGCAACTGCATTATCTAAACATGCATGGCAAAAAATGGGATATACCTGTTCACATTGAACCGTCCTGGGACTGTCTGACGGCCATGAAACCCTACACATTTAGTCCCGACCGATCTGCTGTAAAAACGACCTGCTGTCGGTGCATGTATGCTGCTCCTCATTACCTGAAGCAATGCATTTGGTTAATATTTAAGTAGCCGGGCTTATCTTAAGAGCGCTGCCATGTTTAACCTGCAGAGAGAAGAGCGATGGACATCCGCACCACATGACAGGACTGAGGGTGACGGACGAGACCACTGCAGTTTGAGGGGCGTTTTAATACCCTCACCGATGAGATGTCCAGTAGAAGCGTATGCAATTGTATAAATTATGTTTATTTAAAAACATTTGGAACATTTTCAGCCATTCGGCATATAATGCAAATTGCAATAGCCTATGTAAAATACGTTTATTTTATTTTTTTTTTATTTGTATTTAATTTAATTTAAATTATTTAATAATAATTTATTATTATTATTTTTTTATTTTTTTTTGTCAGAACAAAGTACATAAACAACAGCCAGAGTGTACAAAAATCAAGTTTATAAATTAAGTATTTCATACGTTTTCTTTGCTCTTTTCATAGACTGTATTCAGAGTAGCGACATGTTTACTTTTTGACTGGAATGAAAACCAGGCTTTGAGAGAACTTTTACACTCTCTTCAGTGTCATCCACGATGCTGTATTGAGGTCCTAGATTACATTTAATGTTCACTACACGTGTTTCCCTACGTTTTTGTCTACAGCTGGGATCAACACCCATTTAAACAACAATAAAACCAGCTGAGACTGTAATTACATCCCTCACAGTCTCATTTTCATTCCTGCCAAAACCTAAATATGGAGCTACTCTGGAAAATTTCCAATTGTGATTTTAAGGTAAATTTTCCAAACACGTGCATATTACAATTACAATACATACATATATACATACACTCACTTAGCACATTATTAGGGACTGTGTGGTCTTCTTGTTGTAGCCCATCTGCCTCAAGGTTCGACATGTTGTGCATTTCGAGATGCTCACTACAATTGTACAGATGGGTTATCTGAGTTACCATATCCTTTGTCAGCTCAAACCAGTCTGGCTATTCTGCATTGTCCTATTTCATCAACAAGGCATTTCCATCCACAGAACTGCCGCTCACTGGATGTTTTTGCTTTTGGCAACTTTCTGAGTGAAATCGAGAGACTGTTGTGTGTGAAAATCCCAGGAGATACAGAAATACTCAAACCAGCCCATCTGGCACCAACATTCATGCCACGGTCGAAATCACAGAGATCCAAATTTTTCCCCATTCTGATGGTTGATGAACATTTACTGAAGCTCCTGACCCATATCTGCATTATTTTTTGCACTTCACTGCTGCCACACAATTGGCTTAATTAGATAATCACATGAATAAGTATGTTTATAGGTGTTCCTAATAAATGTTCAGTGAGTGTACATCTAGATATAAACCATACATACAAATGTTTATTGTCTGTCTGGTCCTTTGAATAACACGCAGATTTATTTATTTAGTTTATGTATCTATTTTTAGGTTGGATCATGAAAATTGATTTGTCAAAGGGATGTTTGCATTCTAACAAACTCTAACATTTTAAAACTAAATCTAAAACACTTTCACAGCTTTATGTTAATGTGTAGGCTTAAAAGGTGTTAATTTATGTTAACGTGTAGGCTTAATCACTTTTTTTTTACTAATGCAGCAATAAAGTATTTTGCCTTGATTGTCAGTGTAAAAACAATGCAGTAAACAAAACATGTTAGAACAATATTCCTAGATACCCATTAAACATAATATACAAATTATTAAGGGAAAAATTCAGACAATAATTTCTAAAGTCTGACGAGCTATGTCGTTAACATTTTGTAGCCTAATGTGCCATATACAATACTATTAAAACTTTACAAAAGTTGACATATTCCTGGGCTTATTTAATTTTATATTAATGACCATACTCAACTCAATTGGACGATGTAGCCTACTGTCCTCATGACAAATCACAATTGATATAAAATTCAGAATACATTTTTATTATTTGATTCGGTTTGTGAGTTACATTTGTAATGATGTTTTGCTTGATGAGAGACACAGTGTTTACAAGTCTTCTCAAGCTGGAAGCTGATTGGTACCAGCTTGAGGTCAGTTTTGGGAAAGGTCAGCTAGGTGGGGTGTTGTCAAGCACAGACTAATGCCCACTGGGCCACTCTGTCTCGTGCCGGGCATCAGTGGCCAGGGGGCCTCAATATGTCAGACGTGTGCCATGCCAAACTCATTTCCATGGCTGACACTCACGCTCCTGCATGATGTCCCACACTGCAAGCCACCCGCCCAGCAGACACACAACACAGCTGACAGGTGACACTGAACAGGCATTGCCTGCCAGGCACGTTGTTTCTCTCGTATGGGAGTCCATCCCTGCCTGGATCTCACTCTGTCAACCCTACTCTGCTGAGCCCACCTACAGTGGGGTGATGTTGAGTGTAGGGAGGATGGTGAGCTGCTTTGGCATGACATGGTGAGAAGAAGAAATACCATTAATATCATTATGGCAAGCACAGAGCTTGGCTAATAAATTAAACAATAATTGAAATGCTTTGGATGTATAAAATAGACAGGCAGAGCACACTGTTACTCTTTAATTGTAAAACACACAATAATACACTTCCACTTTCAGTTAAAGGTGCACTCAATCATTTTTGGTTTGTGTTGTGTTTTGATGCAACAATATGCAAAAGCACAACTTATCAGTTAGGAAAACACTGAGTGGATCTTTAAATATTATGTATGTAAAAGTTTGTTTTCTGTTCTTACGAAGCTGTTAAAGAGCTGATATTCACACCTCACCTGCAATGTCAGTGAACATGTGCCTCTTTCAGAGTCATACCGCCAGTTTACCTCTAATTCCAAAGGGAGGTCTTGCTTTTCGTTGGCATGAGAGCTAAAAGTGGTGAGCTCAGGGGACGAAATATCTCAAGGTCACTGAATTATAGATGAGGAGAGATGAGGTGAGCTGTTTGCTGAATGAACTTAAGAAGGGTCTGTTCTATTTTTCTGCAGCGTGAATGCATCTATGTTAGTCATTTATTATTTATAAAATTTCTCAATTATTAACTTATTATTTTCCCTCTTTTACAAAGATTTTTGCTGATCTTTCTTCTTGCTAACCATAACTGAAAACAGTGCCCCAAATTCCATTTTCATTTTCTCATTCCAGACCTTTGATATCAGCAAAATGCATTGTGCATTGTTAATAGATCCTCTGGACAAATAAAGGTTTAGACAATCGTATACAGAATTCTGGTTTCTTTATGACTTAATAATGTCTGTCAGGTTGCCCAACAAGGCAAGGCATGGCACCAGCATCTTGTCACCTGTAGGGTATGTCCAGAGGCCTCTGCCCTTCCATATATTCAACAAGAAAGGAAGACACATGAAATAGATGTCAAACGGAATGTAGGTAAATATACAGTAATTTCCTGATTTATCAACTAGGCTGTATTTATTATGACCTCACCAGCTAATTGATGCCCCTATTTATCTAAAAGTTAAAAATACTACCAATTGTTTTTATTATTATTAATTTTAACTTTTGCTTTTATTGTATAGTACAGAAGGAGAGTACATTGGAAATATGTCATAAGCATGTGCAACAAGCCTGGGGTATTCAAACTTTTTAATGCAGAGGGCCCCCAAATGTAATGTACCCTTGCGAGGGACTCCCTGTGTGAGAAAAGTAGTAAATGTTATATCATAAAGACTTCTTGTTTGCAAACTTAAATAACTGGCTTTTATACAGCCACTACTAAAGCCAAACCAAATATAAAAATATTTTTTGGAAAATATTTACTTGACAGTGTATCTTTCTTATGCTTGAGTAATGTTAGATGTATAAACCCGAAGAGAAATATTTTCAATTAAATTAATAAAATAATATTTTATTTAAAATATTAATATTTACTGTGAAAAGCGCTACATAAATACATATGTAAATGTATAAAATAAAACAATAAACATTGTTTAAAAGCAGCTTTACAGAGAATAGTGAACTACAACCCTTATTTCTTTAAAATATTTTTTTTTTATTTCTGTTTTTATGTCTTACTATAGCTGTCAACACAATAAAATAATCGTGATTAATCTAACGATTTCAGAACTAAATGGTAATAAAGTCAAATTATGTCAACATTTTTACCCTTTTTTATCTCTGAAGATTTTCTGCGGACCCCCTAGCACCCCATTGCAGCCCTCTGGGTGTCCCTAGATCCCAGTTTGAAAAACCTGCACTAACCAACTCCTACCAAAAATAATATTTTAATGTAAAGATGAAGTGTGTAAATTTTTTTCGATGTTAAAATACTTTCTCCCATCCCAGCATTATACTATGCAGATACAACTATAAATAAGGCATTTGTAGATGGATTTCCCCGAAAACTGTGGCTCTGTTGCAAACATTGCTCTCTTTGTTTAAGCATCCCAGCCAGCCCAACACAGCATTTTGGTTGGCATATTGACTCAAATCATGGTGTGAGATTGGGGTGGGACTATCCATTATTTTCCCACAAATGGAAGATAGGGATAATGTAGGTACAGAAATGATCTTTTGGCTTTAATAGCAATTCAATTCAAGTTAATTACAAGCATATGCAAACCTCAGTGTAAATGTATGTGCCTCTATGCTGAGCTACAGAGAACACAGATTACTGAAGTGTTGGGGAAAGAGAGAAAACGGGCTGTCCCAGAGGATTTGTCCAGTTCTGTATGGATCAGAGAGCGTGAATGTGATGGCAGTAGCAGGACTCTCTGGTGTGAAGAGTGTTGTTTCTCTGAGCTCTTTTTGAACTGGAATGTCACACATGAGGATAAAAGGCAGAACCGTCGGCAGGAAATGACACCACAAAAACACGTGGAAGTCTCAAGGGGCTAAAAGCAGCAGAACATGTGCAGACAGCCTCACGGTTCCCAACAGGGATGAAAAGGGACAAAAAAAAAAAAAAAAACAGCCCAGAACCATCACAACCCACAGTGGAAGGTTAACATATATAGTAGTGTTGGGCAGTAATGGACTACATGTAACCTTCATTATCAAGTGTTTGTAATTAGATTCCTTTTTTTAAATAAGTGTAATCAGATTACAGTTATTTTTTAAGGATTTAATATTTAAATATCAATTCAAAGCAACATTACCTATCAGTCTTGGTTGGGGAATGAGTCAGGGACTGACTAATAGCCAATTGCTGTTTGCTTTAATGTCTGCCATAATGTTTACAAATATTAATGTTGGTGTTTGAATTGGTGATACACTTTTAATTAGATGTTTATCAAAACAAACAATATGTAATCTAAAAGTAACCTCAGAAGTGTAATCTAAAATATTACGTTACTTCTTATAAGTTTAGTGGTGTAATTTGTAATCAGTACCAGACTACATTTGAGATGTAATCTTGCCAACCCTGCCAAAAAACTTAAAATAATGCACACATAAGGTTGTAATGAGGTCACGATGTGCAGCGGAGTGACCATTACACCTCCGGTGTGCATTATTTTGAAACAATTCAAGGTGCCAGAATCAATTATTCCGCTTTATTATTATTATTATTATTATTATTATCAATTATTCCGCCCTCACGGAGAGAGCACTCGCGGCCGATACTACAGATGATGGTTCACTCTCCGTCTCTGTTGCGGATGTAACCCGATCCTTTCGACGGGTGAACATCCGTAAAGCCGCGGGTCCAGACGGCATTCCGGGCCGCGTCATCAGAGCATGCGCGAACCAACTGGCTGGTGTTTTTACGGACATTTTCAACCTGTCCCTCTCCCTGTCTGTAGTCCCCACATGCTTCAAAACATCAACCATTGTGCCTGTACCGAAGCAAGCCAAAATCACCTGCTTAAATGACTGGCGTCCTGTTGCCCTCACCCCCATCATCAGCAAATGCTTTGAGAGGTTGATCAGAGATCACATCTGCTCTGTTCTGCCCACCTCTTTGGACCCATTGCAGTTTGCCTACCGCAACAACCGCTCCACTGATGATGCCATTGCATCTACAATACACACTGCTCTTTCCCACCTGGAAAAAAGGAACACATATGTGAGAATGCTGTTTGTAGACTACAGCTCAGCATTTAACACCATAGTGCCCTCCAAGCTTGATGAGAAACTCCGGGCTCTGGGCTTAAACAGCTCGCTGTGCAGCTGGATCCTGGATTTCCTGTCAGGCAGACATCAGGTGGTTAGAATGGGCAGCAACATCTCCTCATCACTGACCCTCAACACTGGAGCCCCGCAGGGCTGTGTTCTCAGCCCACTCCTGTATTCCCTTTACACACATGACTGTGTGGCGACACATAGCTCCAATGCCATCATTAAGTTTGCTGACAATACGACGGTTGTTGGTCTGATCACTGACAATGATGAAACAGCCTACAGAGAGGAGGTGCACACTCTGACGCGCTGGTGTCAGGAGCACAACCTCTCCCTCAACGTCAGTAAAACCAAGGAGCTTGTGGTGGACTTCAGGAAGAAAGACAGAGAACACAGCCCCATCACCATTAATGGAGCACCGGTGGAGAGAGTCAGCAGCTTCAAGTTCCTCGGTGTCCACATTACTGAGGAACTCACATGGTCCGTCCACACTGAGGCCGTTGTGAAGAAGGCTCACCAGCGCCTCTTCTTCCTGAGACGGCTGAGGAAGTTTGGAATGAACCACCACATCCTCACACGGTTCTACACCAGCACCGTAGAGAGCATCCTGACTGGCTGCATCACCGCCTGGTACGGCAATAGCACCGCCCACAACCGCAAAGACCTGCAAAGGGTGGTGCGAACGGCCAGAAATATCATCGGAGGTGAGCTTCCCTCCCTCCAGGATATATATAACAGACAGTGTGTGAAGAAAGCTCGGAGGATTATCAAAGACTCCAGCCACCCGAGTCATGGGCTGCTCTCACTGCTTCCATCAGGCAGGCGGTATCGCAGCATCAGGACCCGCACCACCCGACTACATGACAGCTTCTTCCCACAAGCAATAAGACTTTTGAACACATGATCCCTCATGATCAACAATCAGCACTGCACTTTATTAATCCTCATTCTGTCAATATATTCTCCCATTCAATTAGTGTTTATATATATTTATACCCGTATCTAGTGTATGTGTATTCTACATTGTGTGTATTGTGTACATTTGTTATGTAAATTGTTGTGTAGGTATGTGTACATTTGTTATGTAAATTGTTTTGTGTAAATATGTTGTTATTGTCACTGTCATTACTGCATTGTTGCACGGAACTGCACACAAGAATTTCACCTGCTGTTGCACTCGTGTACACAGTAGTGTGACAATAAAGTGATTTGATTTGATTTGATTTGATTATACCACGGTTACCACACCTTAAGACATCGCTCAGGGTTTTATCTCTAGACATTTTCTGGTTTTAGTCCCTAAAACGCTCTTATGAGAGGAACTAATTTCTTTTGCCACAGATTCAGCGTCTTGCTTTAACATTCGAAATTCAAATTTGATTCGAAAACGCCACTTCAGAACTGGCAACGGAGGATTGCGAGGCTTGTGTTGCTTTACTCAAAGACTTTCTGGAGTAATAAGGTAGTGCACTTGTGCTAGTGCGTGAGTTAGTGCGTGCATGCATTTGTGTGTGTGGGGGTTTCCTACAGATATTTCAGATAATATAGAAACTGTTGTATTGATCAAGTGTATCTAGCTCTGATACAGCTCAAGCCTTCATTGTTAATTCGAAAACGTCACGTTAGAACTGGCAATGGAGGATGCGCTGCTTTTGACCATTGGAGTTAAAAGGTTTTGTGTGTTTGTGTGTGTGCATAAGTGTGTGTGTGTGTGTGTGCCTGCACATGTGGGTGTGCCTGTACATGTGTGAGTGTGTGTGTGTGTGTGTCTGTGTGTGTGTGCATGTGCGTGCTTAAGTATGTATGTGTTTGAGTGTGTGTAAGTGCTAGGGAGACGGGGGAGCCAGATGGATCTTTTTAACGAAAATTGAAATATATGTAGGATATTTTAGACATTGAACCGATTTACTTTAACCAATGTCTTTGTTTTAACTCATTATTTTGTTGTGGTATCCTGTAGGACTCTTTGAATTAACTGAAATAATTTGGCGAATTGATATGCAACCATAATGAGGTCAAGATCTGGAATTACTTTATAGCTGTGTGTTTACTTAAAAAATATTTGCACACCTTAGAACGTCTGTCAACCAATCAGACTCAAGCATTCAACAGACCTGTGGTATAACTAGTTATATATTGGGGACATGTGCTAATTGTCACGTTATGATAAGACATGATAAGACAAAGAGTTTCCAACATGTTAGCTGGACAAAGACGAAATATGAATACTTTTAAGTCGTAAGTCAGAAACTCGTAATTACAGTAACGCTGACATGCCATGGACACAGCATAAATCTTTTAATATCGGCTTTGTATATTTAAATTAATTCAACAGTTGATTGACAAGTCAATCACAAGTTTGCTCACATTGTAAGAGCTGAATCAAAATCTCAACCAAAAAAAGAACACAATAAATCCTAAAATATTACTTTAGATGGTAAAACTTACAAATCCCTTCTCTTTCTCCTAAAAAAGAAAAAAAAATCTTTTATTTTCCCATTCTACCAATTGGAAATAATTTAGAGGCTTACATCAGCCCTTATTTTCTGTATGATTTGCATGCATGTGTACATCTGTGTACAAGTGATGGTAATCTGTCTGATAAGACTCCATTGTGGCATTTGCCATCATCCATGTTTCATTACTGCTATCATTATGTTGTTATTGTCATCCAGGGCCTCTCATGCATCATCACTTCCCTTTCTGCTCCTCATGACTCCAGTCCTGTCTGATTCCATCTCTGTTTCAGTCTGCGGTGGCGAGCTCCTTCCCTCCTCTGACCTGCTTAAGCATGACAGTAAAGGAGAAATCATATATTTGACCCACTCTCACATGAGACTGCCAGGCTGATCTCATGACAGCCCGCGATCCTTTAACTTTGGTGTAGGAGAGCTGTGCCTGAGCCAGCCAGGCATGATGAGTTACGTTATTGTAATGATGCACAGGGCAGGGGAATAATCACCAGAGGATTATAGATGACTCTGTGATCAGTGACAGCACTGTTTCTGTTGCAGATCCTGTGTTTGGGCACTGATTGGGAAGAGAGCTTGACAGCACATACACACACCTAGCATTTTATCTCAAGTGACGCACTGACTGAAGACTTACTGCATGCTGTCACTTTTAAGTGAGATGCACATAGTTTTGAAAAGTAAATTGCAACATAAATATTAGGCCAACTGCATTAAATATTAAGATTTAATTCTTGTTAAAATTTTACACATGGTTTGTTCTATTTGTGAAGATCTTCATATGTGCATATGTACTGACTCTTTGAAAGTGCACTCAGTCATTTTTTTTCTCATTAAAAAAATTTAACTCCTAAAGAAAGGAATAGTACTTTTGCAATATATTTAGGAAACAACTCACATTAAAATGAAGACTCCAGTCAAATCAGTAACCTTATAAAAGCTGTTTTATTCTACATGGAGATGGTCCGCACGTGGAGGCTGCCATGTTAGAGTAACATGACCAGCTGAATACCATTCGCTTATTCTCAGTTATTTGACACTTTCAGTCATCGATTAAAGTAATCATGGCTGACTGTGAATACAAAATTTATATAATGGCATCTGAAATTATTGATTTTAAATGATGTTGGATCCAAGCCGCTAGGTGTCTGTGTAAGTCCAAGATGACACAAAGACAAAAGTTACTGAGTGCACCTTTAAAGTCAATATGAAATTAAAATGGACCCTATTTACTTTCTTAATGCACATTCCTTCTTGGTTTTCTTGTGCATGATTCATCTGTGCACATTATTTCAAATATAAACATTTAATTGTGGTGGTGGATGCTCGATCGAGCACTGGTTTGTGAACGGAGAGCGAGTTCAGGAGAAGAGAGTTATAAGGATTATCACCTCTGTCAGCTGGAGGGAGCTAAAGGAGCAGCCATAGCCGCAGTGGAGGGGAGAGGAACCTGCGTTGCCTCATTTTCCCTGAGACTGGCCTGAGACCTTTTCTCAGTGGTGCCAAAACTCAGGAAACGAGGAACGATTTGTCACCATGGAGTCCTCACCTTTGGTGATTAAGTGATTAAGACCCTCGCCGGCATCCAGCAAACACAGCACCAGGCCCTCCTGGACCTACGCACAGAGCAGGAGCAGCGATTCCAGGAGCTTCTTCAAGCCCAGGCGGCGGAACGACAGGTGTTGCAGAGCTTGGTGCCCCAGGGGAAACGTCAGCCGTGACCCTGGCAGTAGCTTCGGCCATCCCACACGTCACTTTATCGAGCTGTTCGAGCAGAAGGCCGAATCGCCTCTTTCTATTGTTGACCGGAGATTGGGTACGCATCAACAGCTCATGGCCTAACAGCTTCTGATGACAGACCTCCTGGACTACGAGAGCCTGAGACTAGCCATCCTGCAGCGGGTCGGTCACAGCCCCGAACAGCACTGTCAGCGTTTCCAGTCTGGAGAGCTCAGCTGCCCATTTGCCTTTGCTCATCCCAGTGTCACTGGATGCAGCTGTCCAGCTAGTTGAGGACCACTTGGCTGTGGTCCAGGGGGCCAGTGAACCTTCTCTCTCTCTCTCTCTCTCTCTCTCTGTCTCCCCCTCCCCTTCGTCTTGTCCTCGTCCTATTCTGACTCCCTAGAAATGGAAAGCTGTTCCCCTTAAACTGGATCCCCAGGCCCATGGATCTTTCATCCCACCGATTTCTCCTATCTCTCTCTGCTCTCTTCCTCGGGTTGGTGAATCCACTGCCACATGTATGGGCGTGAAGCCTGGGACGGTCTGCTGGATCTGAGGGGAACCTGAGCACTTCCAGGACCGATACCCCATGATGGAGCTGGAGAAATTGGTCCGGATCCCAGATGTGCCTCAGGCAACCCTCAATTGAGCAGGCACATACTGGATACCTGTGAGTATTAAGGGGGGTACATACCAAGCCTTGGTGGATTCAGGTTGTAATCAAACCTCCATTCAACAATCCTTGTTTCAATTTGAGGCTTTGGGTACAGGCCGAAGGGTGAAGGTGTGTACACAGGGATGTTCAAAATGACCCTTTAGTGACAGTCATAGTTCAATTTCAGGGACAAAAGCATAGTGTCAAGGCTGCGGTTAGTCCCCACCTCACCCATCCACTAATTTTGTAATTTTTGTGAATGGATCCTGTAATAATTTGTGTCATATGTGAAGGGCAATTCGCTGGCTGAGGAGGCAGTACCAGGGCCATCTACATCGGCTCCATGTCAGGATGATGCAAGGGAGGGGTTCCTCTGCTCTTAGAGGATTCCCTGCAGGGGATTTCCCTCTGGAGCAGATACGAGACGAAACCCTTAGGCACGCTTTTGACCATATGAAAGTGATAGGCCAGATATTGCGCTATCATACACATATTTTATGATTAGTAAGGAACAGATTCATCAAGTGATGCAGGATGCTCAGACAAAAGATGATACAACCCAGTTGTTAGTACAAAAGAGCTGTCGGGTAATGTTATTCCAGACGGCTCATTAAAATCCGATGGCAGGTCACCTGATGGCAGGGCAGGAAAAAACACTAAAATGTCTGATGGCCTGCTTCAATGGCCGGCATTCACAGAAGTGTTCACAGGTGGTGTGTAGCATGCCGTGAATGTCAGCTGGTGAATCCCGTGGCCACACTAAAAGTGCCATTGCACCCCATTCAATTGATCACGGGGCTATCCCAATTCAAATTATTGTATTGATGTGACCGTGCGGCGTGCTCGATGTTCTACAGAAAAATTTGGAGGAGGGACCTTCAAATAGCAAAAATGAAATTCAATATGTTCTTGACCTGAGAGCAAATCTCCACACACTGGGGGCATTAACACAAGAGAATTTGCTCCAGGCTCAGGAACGTCAAAGCCAGGTGTATAATAGGGGTACAAGGCTATGGGAATTAGCACCAGGAGATAAAGTCCTTGCATTACTCCCCACATCAAACTCTAAATTACTCGCCTAGTGGTAAGGGCCATTTGAGGTCACACGGCGAGTCTGGGAAATCGATTATGCGGTTAAATGAACGGATAGAGGCAGAGCAGAGTCCCCTTTGGGGAGAGGGAGGAGCTCGGACCAGAGGTGAACATAAAAGCCACTGATAGAGTCACACTTGCAGAGACCACCTCTCACCGTCACAAGTTACGGAGGTTGCCAGGTTGCAAAGAGAATTCTCAGATGTGTTCTTGCCTCTTCTTGGTCATACGAATTTCATAGAGCACCATATCGAAATGACCCCAGGGGTAGTGGTACGCAGTCATCCCTACATCTACCCGAACACAAAAAAGTGGTTTGGGAAGAATTAAAGGCCATGCAAGATATGGGGTAATAGAAGAATCCCACACTGACTGGGCCAGCCTGGTGGGGCTAGTTCCGAAGAGTGATGGCTCAGTCCGGTTCTATGTGGATTATAGAAAAGTCAGTGCGGTGTCTAAATTTTATGTGTACCCAATGCCTCGGATTGATGAACTGCTCCAACGGTTAGGTGCGGCTCGCTTTTATTCGACACTGGATTTGACAAAGGGATATTGGCAGATCCCCTTAATTCCCATGTCCCGTGAAAAAAAAAATGCATTTTCCACACCATTTGGCTTACATAAATTTGTCACCCTTCCTTTTGGTTTGTTCAGGGCCCCGGCTACGTTTCAGTGGCTCATGGACAGAGTCCTCAGACCGCACACCACTTACACCGCTGCATATCTGGATGACATCATTATTTATAGTAATGATTAGTAGTTGCACCTGCAGCATTTGAGGGCTGTCCTGAAGTAGTTGAGACAGGCGGGACTCATGGCAAACCCAAAAAAGTGTTTGATTGGATGGTTGGAATTATGGTATCTGGGCTTCCATTTGGTTCATGGGCAGGTGCAACCCCAAATTGATAAGACAGCAGTGATTGCAGCCTGCCCGAGACCTAAGACCAAAAAGGAGGTGAGACAGTTCCTGGGGCTGGCTGGATTACCGTAGGTTTGTTCCTAACTATTTGACCTTCACCAGCCCACTGACTGATCTGACTAAAAAGGAGGCACCATATCCAGTCCAGTGGATGGAGCTGTGTCAACAGGCGTTCACGCAAGTGAAAGCTGCACTTTGTGGTGGGCTGCTGGTACACTCTACTGATTTCTATCTTCCTTTTGTTTTACAGACCGATGCGTTGGACAAGGGGTTGGAGGCCATGTTGTCCCAGGTGGTCAGTGGTAGGGGCATGGTCGAGTGCCTGTTTGTGAATGGAGAACGAGTTCAGGAGACGAGAGCGGTAAGGATTATCACCTGTGGGAAATTATCCCTTACAGCTGTGTTGTGTTACAGTGAGAGCTGGAGGGAGATAAAGGAGTAGCCAGAGCCGCAGTGGAAGAGAGACAAACCTGAGTCTTGAGACGATGCTGTCTGTGTGAAGATAAAGGAGAATATTATTTTGTGTTGATCATTGCGCGTCTGAGTGTTTTTTTTGGGGTGCGCTGAAAAGCGACAATTAATAAATGATGCTAAAGTGTGTGAGATGGTCACCGCTTCCTCATTTTCCCTGAGACTGACCTGAGACCTTGTCACAGAAATATTTCATCAAATTGTGCTTGCTTTGTCTCTAAAAGGACTTTCTTTTTTTGGATGACATCATGAATCCCTCTTACTATTTTCAAACACCTTTCTTTGTTCTAGCCACTTTTTTATCCAATGCATTCAATCAATTCCTATTGAAGTCCCACCTTAAATCTTTTCTCATTCAATATCCAGTTTCACTCAGAAATGTGTCCAATTACAGAAGTAAAATTAGTTGCCAAAAGCATTTCATGTTTACTTTCAAGGTTAAGTGTTAAGTGTCTACAATATATTGGTGTACTACTAGCCACACCAAATGCCTGGCTGGACCGTACACAACACCATTGCACTATTTTCTAAACCAATGATGAGTTTGGAGCAGGATTACCTGTTCGACCAAACAATGTAAGATGCCCATCTGTTTGGTGCCACTAGTAATGACTTAGAAATTACTATTACCCAACAGTCACCACTACTGATCACCTCGACCAGTCACTGTGGACTGGAGGAAAAAATTTCCAGAGGAAATAACATGGCGGACAAGACGATGATTAATCGTGGATTATATTTTTATTTTAATAATAGTTTTTTTCTGATTGTCAACTGTGGATCACTTGCTTATCATGTGTATATAGTATCAGACTATATAGTATATTAGTCTGATATATAGAACTGGTTCAGAACTTTGTTTATTTTATTTTCCAGAGATATGGAATCCAGGTTAATGAATAATTTTTAGTTGAGGAATTTTTACGATCATAAAAGTAAGCAACATAACATCAAAACTTTGCCATTGTTGTTCCAAAGAGGATTTTAGAATTATTCTGAGTATCTAAAGTATAAAGACTTTAAATGCCCATAGCTTGTAAGATTGCTTATATTTAAAATATTGCAACATTCGGTCTAACGGTGATTTTTATACCTGCAGAAGTGTGGCTGTGTATTTTCTAAATATATTTGAAAATATATGGCGGTATGTTCTTTCTATATATTTGACTGTGTTCTAACTTATATTTAGCAGGGAAGGGCCACTTTATTGAAATGAAAGGGAGAAATAGGAACGTTTAACCAAGGAGATCTGAGTGCACAATGGTCAACGGATTTAGAAAGGGAGTCCCACTTACTGTTAAAATAGCCAGTCACCTTTTGGATAAAGACACTCCACAGCACGTGGAGGTACATGCTACATTGCGATCCATGCACAACTTACCACAAGCCCCACTGAGAGTGAGAATTATGACCATGAGGAAGTTACCCCCTGTGGCTCTACCCTCCCTAGCAACCGGCCCAATTTGGTTGCTTAGGAGACCTGGCTGGAGTCACTCAGCATGTCCTGGATTCAAACTAGCGACTCCAGGGTTATCAGCGTTAATTCTCACTGAGCTACCCAGGCTAAACAAAGGGGTTTTGTTGCTGTAGTTATATGTGCACTTTGTTTATTTGAGGTTTTTGATTAAATTATCTAATGCTTTATTGTCAGTGTGTTGCTTGAAATTATTTAATAAAAACAAATATTCAATTGTGAGTTTAAAATGTGTTCCTTTACCTTATCTATCAATGCCATATTTGTTTTTAAATAATAATTTATAAAACTGCATGAATATAAAAATGCATCATCTGATTGAAGTCTGTCCCAAATGCATACATTTATCACTCATGCCCCCTCATGGACTTGCTGACTAATGCCTCATTGGCCTTCACTCGCTTACATCACCAAAGTCTTCACTCAGAGGAAGATCGCAAGGGCGGAGGATGCCATTTGGGACAGGGCATTAGTATTCACAGACAGCCATGATTATTTTAATTAATGAGGGAAAGTGTCAAATAACAGGACAGTTACTGAGATTAAGCGAGTAGTATTCGGCTGGTCATGTGATTCTAACATGGCAGCCCCCATGTGCGGACCCTCTCCATGTAGAATAAAACAACTTTCATATGTTACTGATATGACTGGAGTCTTCATCTCATGTAAATGTTCATGATTTCCTATATATATTCCAAAATCACAATTCATGTCTTTAAGAGTAACTGTAAACTTTTTTTAATGAGGAAAAAATTACTGAGTGCACCTTTTAAATTTTTTATATGTTTCTATGCATAAATGTATGTACTTTTGCACTGTTTCCAGGACATAGTCATATCAGGTTGTCTTGGATATGTCATATTTTCAAGTCTATTTATGTTTTGGGTTCCCTGTCTAGGTTTGTTTAATTTTTTTCAATAAATATCCACACTTGACTGACTCAATGTGACTGGGACGAAAAAAAGGAAATTTTCTTTAGCATATTAATTGTAATATTGACAACTTAAAGTTTTACCATAAGGCCCCCAGCATTGATGTATGCTGTGTGTATAGTGTGGTCAAATAAAATACTAAGGGAGTCATCGAAAGACACTTTCATGCTTACTTCTGTGCAGTGGTTCTCAGCTGCTGGGTCACAACCTAAAATGGATTGCAGGTCTGTTCAAATCAATGCAAATAATAAAATTAAACTAACCATGTAATAGTGCATTTTATGGACGTGAAATAAATTGGCTAATCAAAATTTAAAAGGGATGAAAAAATCCTTCCCATTTCTTTTGTGGTTGAAGTTAAAGGCTGGTCATATGGGCAGGTTGCGTGACATGTCCGCATCCTAGAAACCATGATATGCAAGGTAAGAGAAAATACAACCCAGACTTTAATATGGATTACGGGTTTGGTACTACGTTGGGTTGACACTTGATGTCCAATGTTAAATCTGGGTGCTGAAGCAAAACCAGCTGACAATCACTGATTATGTGATCATGTGGATATGTTTGAATAATCATGAAATAGTCATGAAAATGTACTTCTGGGTCATTCTGTGTCAACTCTATCAGAAGTCCCAGGTTTCAATTTTTTTTTACATTTAAATTCTTACTGATGAAAGATAAACAGAAATGATGCTAGAAGCCAATATTAACTAAGTAATCCATTATTTTGAAAAGGGGGGTCAAAATAAAAATGTTCACCTATGATTTTGGTATAAAACTACAGGATAAAAAAATCATCACAGAAAGTTGGCAAAATTATTTTATTTTAACACTGAGATAGGTATGTCTAATACAGGGGTCTCAAACTGCCGGCCCGCGGGCCATTTATGGCCCCCCTTCCCCCTTCCTCCGGCCCGCAACTGATGTAGAAAATATAACATAATCCGGCCACAAAACTATTTTTAATTATTTACTTATTTTAGTTGCTTCAAGCCAATTTAAAAAATACCACTTCAAATTAAATTGAAACAAGAACACGATTCTATATATAAAAAAAATAGGCCTATAAAAAAAGTTGAACGCGTAAAAACAAAACAAAACAAGAAAAAAACGCGCAAACCCGGCATATTTGAAAAGAGAGCTGATTTTGGTCATAGGAGTTTATTTGTTTGGCTGCTAACGAAAACGAAAATGTCTCATTCCAAACCGAAAAGGAAAGTGGACGACGAACACAGACAGTTTCAGGAAAGATGGACATTGCAGTATTTTTTTGTGGAGTTTAATGGAAATGCTACTTGTCTGATATGTAAAGAAAAGGTCGCAGTCCTAAAGGAGTATAATCTCAAGCGTCATTACTCAACTAAACATGGAGAACAGTATGAGAAGTACCAGGCAGACGAGAGAGAAAAAACAGCCATGAAGTTAAAGAGAGAGCTAACGTCCCAGCAAAGCCTTTTCCACAAAGCAAAAAAGGATGCTGATGCTGCAGTTGAAGCAAGTTATGTGGTGAGTGAGTTGATCGCTAAAGCAGGAAAGCCATTCACTGAAGGGCCGTTTATAAAGGATTGTATGTTGAAAGTCGCTGAGATTCTATGTCCAGAAAAGAAGGGCTTGTTCAACAATCTGTCTCTATCGGCAAACACAGTGGCAGAGCGGATTAGCGAGTTGTCCAGTGACATTTATGATCAGTTGCGCGGCAAAGCTAGAGTTTTCACTGCGTACTCTGTGGCGCTTGACGAAAGCACAGACAAAACAGACATTGCGCAGCTAGCCATTTTCATCAGGGGTATAAATGAACAATTTGAAGTGACGGAGGAGTTGTTAAGTTTGTGTCCAATGCACGGCCGTACCACAGCCAACGATATATTTCAGCAGCTGTGCGACGCGATTGAGCGCGCTGGTTTGCCGTGGAACAGACTGGTAGGCATTACCACTGATGGCGCCCCATCTATGACAGGCAAAAAAAACGGGCTGGTAGCGCTGGTACAAAGAAAGTTAGAAGAGGAAAATGCAGATCCAGCAGTTGCTCTGCACTGCATTATACACCAACAGGCTCTGTGCAGCAAATGCTTGAAATATGAACATGTCATGTCTGTTGTCCTGAAATGTGTCAATTACATCAGGTCGAGAAGTTTACAGCACCGCCAGTTTCGGGCCTTTTTAGATGAAATTGATTCAACATATGGGGATGTACTTTACTTTACTGAGGTGCGCTGGCTCAGCAGGGGGAATGTCCTGAAGAGATTTTTTGACTTAAGAGCAGAGGTGAAGAGATTTATGGAAGATGGAAGAATGGATGTTCCCGAATTTGATGATCCTAAATGGGTCATGGACCTTGCATTCTTGGTGGACATAACACAGGAGCTAAATATCCTTAACTTGAAGCTCCAGGGTCCTGGTCAGCTCATCACAGCAGTATATGAAAGTGTCAAAGCTTTCTCCACAAAGCTGCGATTGTGGAAAACTCAGCTTTCTGCAAAAAAACTCAGTCATTTTCCTACATGCAGATCTCTTGTGGAGGAGGGCACAGCATTCAGTGGTGATGAATATGCTTCTTCTATTGACAACCTACTGGAGGAATTTGATCAGCGCTTTGCTGACTTCAAGTCACACCGTGACACTTTCCAGCTGTTCGCAGATCCCTTCTCAACTGACGTGGAGAGTGTCCCAAGTGTGTTGCAAATGGAGCTTATTGACTTGCAGTGCAACAGTGAGCTAAAAACTAAATTCAGAGAGGCACAGGGAAAAGCAGACAAGACTGGACAGTTTTTGAGAGAGTTACCTCCATGCTACCCAGAGCTGTCCAAAGTGTTCAGTCGGGTAATGTGCTTTTTTGGAAGCACATATCTGTGTGAGAAATTGTTCTCAACTATGAACTTCAATAAATGCAAGTACAGGTCTAGGCTTAGTGACGCCCATCTTGAAGCTGTACTCAGGGTTTCAACTGTGACCTCCATCAGGGCAAACGTGGCTCAGTTGTGTGAGCAGAAGCGCTGCCAGGTGTCTGGCAAGAAATAGAATAGTGATAGTGTGCTTGTATTCAGGGATTGTGTTCACTGCAAGGTTGTTAGTTCAGTGTTATTTAAGTTAATATAAAGTAAGGGAAAAAAAGTTGCACTAACTGTTAAAATTATATTATATATTGTTATATCTGTTTAATATACTGATGTTTACATTTTTTGTTAAGAATGACGCAAATATGTTACATAATCTGAAATAAATGAGAACTAGCATTTCAGCAAGTGAAGTAAATTTCCAGAAAAAGATTGCGCTTTCTTGTGCTTGAATGGTAAAATGGCCCTCCTATGAGCTTTCGTTCACAGCATTGGCCCCCAGCCAATTTGAGTTTGAGACCCCTGGTCTAATACTTAGACTACAGTTCACTTCAGTAGCTGTTATTGCATTATATGCCAATGATGTCCAAAAAAGGGGAACTAAAAAACAAAGCTGTAGTGCCAGTAACTCCAGAAGTATTACATATATCTTAGTATCCTTTTAGATTCTGGTTCTGAACAAACTTTCCTTTTTTAATCTTATGTTTTAGGCACTACATGGTTAAATCCCAGAGATATGGCGCAATCAGTGCTGTTTCATCTGAAAACTGTAAAATGTAAACAATTTTGATCATCAAAATAAACAAGGGAGGCATCAGAGGATGCAAGTGCTGAGTCAAGCATATGCAATAGCTTGTCAACTGCTATGGAAAACATGAGAGTGACATTCAGGAAGCAAAGGCACAGTCACTAACGGCTCTCAAAAATGTATGGTTGTCCTTCAGCTAATGTTAATGCATGGAGTACCCTACATATGATTGTCAACGCATCTTAATTAGTGTTTGATTGATATGGGTTTTTTAACAGCCAATTCCAATACTGAAATGAAATCTTAAGAGCAAGGTAATCAATGGCCGATCTATATACATAATTAATTTAAGATTTTGGAAATGACACTACATGTGGAATGACCACTTTATTATTCTGCAATGTGGTCAAATATTGGATGATTAATCTTCCTGGCTATTATATTGGCCTATCACAATCCTAATTGACATTTCAATCTGCAATAAATCAAGTTGGATTAGCCTCAGTTTTTCAACAGCAAGTGCTGAACAAGTCCTTTGCCTCATGGCAGCACCAGTCTTACACACTGGTGACATCGAGTGCCGAGAACTAGACACCAGATGCTGAAAACTGAGACAGACGTGTTGACCTTCTTCTTTCGACTTCATGGTCTTCGTCACATTTGTTTTTTCCCTGTCCACCTCTTCAAAGCTCATTCCTGAGGTTTAGCCAAACTGTTCTGCCTTTTGACCTTAGAAGCCTTAAGCCATATGACATTTTGGAAATGTCTGTTTGTATTTCCTCTGTAATTCCACTTTTCTTTTTCTTTTTTTGGCATGTCCTACATCCATCGCAGTAATGACAACACCAGGAGCAGGTGAGGAGACTTCAACCTGACCTGACATTTCTTCTTTACTTTATAGCCTGAAGCAACATGTTTTACTTTCCTCAATCATTACAAATGATGCCCTTTCCAATTTCATCACTTTGGAATTTCTTATCCACTGTCCGTGGGTATCATGAGATAAAAATGCAGGTTACACTGACAAGTCATGTATGAATAACTCAAGCTCAATTAATGCCTGATAAATTGCCTCAAAAATTGAAAACTTAAATTGAGGAATATTATTGATTGTTGCTACGTTGATGTTCTCATTCACACTGGAGAGCATTTTCTCCAATGAAATCGGAGAATTTTGAAAATGCTCTTCGCAAAGGCATACCTTTCAAAAAACATTGCATTGCGATACAGATTACGTAGACATGGCCTTTATTGAATATTGACCTTTAATAATACTGATGTTGCTGCCTTTTTGTAGCAGCAATAAACCACGACTCATGCACTTTATTCTAAAATCTTCTGAAGCTTTGTTTAAGGAACAGACTAATGATCTTCGCCAGAGCTCACACATGTAATTCATTCTCGCATCAGACTGATCTCACAATGAACAGTAGGTTGATTTTTCTTAGGCTTCAGTTGGTCTGTTCTTACCGAATTTCAAAACACTGCCCCTAGTGGCCAAAGCAGTAACTGTTGTTGGGCATATGAGCAGGTGTGAGCTCCATTTTCCAGGTGATATATCCATAGAGGGGTGCCAAAAGTGATTTGTGAAGTGAGCTGTTTTCAGCTACACGCTGTAATATAGTGAAGAGGAATGCATATTTTATAAACCACAGACCCAATCCCCAAACCTAAATCTACCATTAGTGGAGAAAAAAATGTAATGTTAGAGAGAAAATTGCAACCAACGAATCACGCTTGTCAATGATTATGTGAATACCATTACTTCCTGGTTTCAACACAGGATTAGAAGGTCTCCCACTTTGCTAACGTTTCTGGTCATGCCACAGGGGAAGGTGAACACACTAGAGTTGATGCAAAACTGTCTGTTAGGAGATGGTGCTTATCAGTAAGTCAGCATAATGTTGCCAATGAAAGGATATTAGAACTCTTCCTGTGTTCAAGTTGATCGCATTTAAATCAAATTTGACATTCAAATGCATCACGCAAATTAGATTTTAGATTTTCTTCACAGATTGTTGAAGCCATTCTGATCTCAGTTTAATAATCAAAACACAACAAGATGCCACCAAAAAAAGATTCTTCTCACCCTCTCTTGTTGTGTCTCCCTTGTATGAGTTACTCTCCATCATTGGCATCAGTGTTTAATGTCAGCCATGTCATCTTGCATTACCAGACTGAACTCTGAGGGGATGCCGGATGCCATCGCGCTCTGCTGAAGATGCCCCTAACGGAATCAGTTCCCTCTTCTCTCTGGCACTTATCAGTTAGAGTCTGTATGTCCCGAGGGAGGGAGATTACTATCATGATGCTGCTACCTTCCTGCACATCACGAACAAGAGCCCTCTGGCTTTTTGAGAGGGGTGTGAGAGGATCATGTATTTTTTCATGATTTTTTTTATTTTACATGTGTGTAGGTGTGTTAGAGGTGTGTGTTGTTGGACTATGCACACAAAGAGATCGGAGTCCATGTTCGTGTTCAGATACAATGAAAATGCATCAAGAACTTGGTTCTTTTTTTACACCTTTCCATTTTGTGTCAACTGAAGGAGGTGAATTTAGTACTTTTAAAGAGTACAGTTACACATTTAAAGAGGATCTATTTATATTGGCAGCCAAGTGTTGGTGAAACATTATGTAATTTGGAAACAAAAGGCATCACTTGTATATTTGTAGCTTTTGCACACCTTGTTGAACAAGACAGCTTATGTTTTATTGCAATTTGAGCCTTGATAGCAGCAGCAATATGAGATGCTAAATGTTTATTTTATCACAGTTAAAAACGATTTTTTGACTGAATCATGCAGCTCCACTACTGTCTACCCCTGTATGTCAAAAGTCATGTACTCATCTACAGCTCATCCTGTTACATTCTTTTATCTCTGAAAAGGTTCCTTGCCATTTATTTTGCCCTGCTCTCTCTTTCTATCTCATTCTCAGTCATTCGTTTCTGAGTCCTCGTATCGCTCTCGTTGCCAGAATCTCATTAGATTTAGGGCCTGGACTGGCTTTGTTGATCCAAACTGCCTCACTCATCTATCAAGGCAAGGACTGACCCTCTCCCTCACTCCATCTATCCATCAACCTCTCCTAAGGGAGGTCTCAAACCTTATCAGCCCTCATCTTTTTCATTCCTTCTATCCGTACTCTCATATTTGTCACAAAGATCTCTTGAGCCCTGACTTAAGTGACTTGACCACGACAGTGGACAGCTGTCTGCTAAGCCACCTGCCCTTTGGTGCTCTGTCCGTCTCTGTATCTGTCTGTGCACTGGCCTCCAGTTTATCTGTCCAGTCATCCATCCATTCTTTCCAGGACTTCTCTGTTTGTGTAGCCCCTGGCTAGTTGGAGGAGTGGGGTACTGGTGTACGACGGGCAGTTGTCAGTCAAGGGAAGGAGGGGGTGTTGCGGAATCCGTCACAGGCTTTCAGGATCATATGCTGGGTGTCACCTTCTCTATGCCCTTGAGCAACATAAAACCTTCAGTCACACGCTCGCAAACACACAAGTACTCTTTAAAGAGCATCTTCATTTCTGTGCTCTTGTCAAAGAGCTCAAGAGATTTTACACATATACCACTCTCAAATACAGCATGTACACACACACTTAAAAAACAAAGGTTCCAATTAGATTTAGACACAGGTTTTAAAGCCTGAAGCTATAAGAAAACCTTCACTAAGAACCATGCATTTACAGCTGCTTTTAAGAACCCAAAAACAATATGTTGATCTGAATAGCCTACAATTTAAAGAAATGTTCAAGGTTCAATACAAGTTAGACTGGATTAACAGTATTTTTATCATAATGTTGATTACCACAAAAAAATAATTTCTACTTGACACTCGTTTATTTTAAAAAAACAAAAACAAAGCATGGCTTTGTTACAGTGACAGTAAGGCACTTACAATTGAAGTGAATGGTGGCAGTCCATAAAAATGTAAAAACATACAGAATTATACAGAAGTTAACATTATATGTCCCTGACTAAACTGGTTTATGCTGGTAAACCAGCTTTACAGGTTAGATTTTACTGGTGGCAAGCATGGCCTTTTCTACATATCGAGGCGCTGTTTTGTGGTCCGTTCTGCATTACGTGGTGACTCATTTTGCTTATCGCGGCCCATTCGGCACGTTTCACAGCCGAACCACCGGCCCGCTTGGTGCTCCCGATGGCCCCAAAGTGCGTCAGCCCACTTGGAATGGAGGTTACCTTAGTGACATGACGTTTTTAGAAATTGTGGCGCATTTGTTCTACACAGATATGGCAATGAGTAAACAAATTATGTTTGAAAATGCCTGGTATGCCAGATTGCCAGTCCAGCCCTGAGTGAGAGTTAAGAGGGATAAAAAGGGCAATCCAGACTGCTGGGGGGACGCACGCAGCAGTGTGGATGTGTGTTGTGTTATGCTGAAAAGAAATGCTTTATGTTAACACTGAATATTGTGAGAAAAATAAACTCATGTTCGACTGTTTACCTGGCTCCCACTTCTTCCTTAATGAAGAGAACTAGTGATTTATCACACTCACCTTGTGATTTTTTGTTTTCACCTTGTGTTTTGGGGCTTCAGTAGTTTATAGAGAAAGCAAATATTGCACATTCATGCTCCACAACTGAGGAGGTTAAACCCCCCCCAGATCTCACCACGTTCCCTCGTGGGACCTCTCCGTGGTCCTTTGGGGCCTACGGGGAGCTCCATTTGAGCCCCTAGAGTCAGCTGAGTTAAAGACGCTCTCCTTGAAGACTGCCCTCCTGTCTGCACTCACCTCCATCAAGAGGGTAGTTATTCTCTGTCAGCAAACTGTGCCCGGAGGTCGGGCCGGGTTACTCTCACGTCATCCTGAGACCCCGACCGGGCTATGTGCCCAAGTTTCCCACAACTCTGTTCAGGGATCAGGTGGTGAACCTGCAAGTGCTGCCTCAGGAGGAGGCAGCCCAGCCTTGACGTTTGCAAGGTTCTACAACCTCTGGGTTGAGCCGGTTTTCGTCCTGTATGTTGTCAGGTTCAAACAGGTAAGTCTCGGGACAGCTGGCCGGGTGTACCACTTGTGTATAGTGCCTTTCCCCTCCCTTGAGGTGAAGACATGCGTTCCTTCTCCCAGTCGCGTTCACAAAAGTGTGGACCCTAGATGTCCTTCCTACTTAGCCCTGTGGCTGGTGAGTTTTTGGATAAACTCGCTGCCGGCACAGTACATGACATTTAGGCCCTGTACTGGGGTAGATGCTCCACATGCATTGGTTATCCCATTGATAACCCAGTGTGATGTATTTTCCACAAGAGGGTTTCCCCATTGGTACACTGCGTCTTCCTTGGGGAGAGGCCTCTCTGTGTGTGGATGTGGTCTCTGCGGTGTCCTCCTCTATGGAGGGACACCCCTGACGTGGGCCTTATATGGCCTCCAACTGAATGATTTAGTTCCTTTTGGGGTGTAAAAAGAGAAGAGGCCGCGGCTGGGTCAGCCAGTCCTTATTTTTTGAGTTGTCAACTTGTCCCCGAGGTGCAGGGGACCGTTTGACGCCTACGAGTGCGTTGGGGGTAGTTACATGACAGTCTGATGTGCGACCCCTAGTGTCACTCAACACACTTCTCGTTCCCTCCATCATGGAATGGAGGTTACCTTAGTGACATGACGTTTTTAGAAATTGTGGCGCATTTGTTCTACACAGATATGGCAATGAGTAAACAAATTATGTTTGAACCACATGTGTTACACCTAGCCCCGATTTTTTTATTTATTTTTTTTGCTGCCATCATAACCGTTTTTTCTGTGCCATGTTGTATAGACAGTGGACCTGCCATGATTGCCCAGGGCAGGGCTATTCAACTTGATGGCCAGATGGAAAAAACAGTGTACTGCCGGCCAAGGCAGTTTTGTTAATGGAAAGCTTATGGAAAACTCAGATATTGTGTAATAGTTAACCTATAATATTTGTTCACTTCATAAATAAAACATAAAGAATAAAATATTCCTGCAGAAAATACAGGAACAATTTAAATGGGTCCATAACTGAGAAAGTAAATCAGATACAACATTTATAACAACAACAAGAACAATATATCAGTGAAGTTTGTTATAGACGTAATGATTCAAACTCGAATCTTCAACAATTTAATGAATATAGCTTTTCTGTTTCACCGAACTAAAGCTTATTTCAGTATTATTTTAGTTATTTACTCTTCCTATTTCGTCAAAATTCCGGATAATTATTATTTATTGCAAACATCTGAAAGCGTCTAAAAACGCGGCGCTCCTGCACCAGACACTGTAAAAACATTGAGACCTGCGGCTTTCGTGATTGAAAAACATCACCATCAGACACAGAACGCGTTCGGTGAACAGCTCCTAACTGGCCAGTAGGGTCCCGGTATGTTTACATACGTTACCATAACAACCGCTCTGCCGCTCCAGCGTTTATTCTGCCGCATTTCTGCTATTATTTCAAACCAAATTATCCTCTGAAGTAACGTGAGTAATCCTCTTCCCTCTTGCGTCTGAAACTTCCAATATACCTGCTCTTGCTCACTTTGTAAATGCTTTTGTCTTAACAGGAATCATGGCCAGTGGATCAACACAAAAGACAGAGTCAGGAGTTACTCACTATAGCAAAGAGACACGACAGTTAATACAATGTATGTATGTGTGTTTGGGGGGGGGGGGGGGGGGGGGGGGGGGGGTTGGAGGACTTTAGGGTATTATGCTATAATAATTTAAATCGCTTAAAAAACATACTAACATACTGTTTTATTGAAAATGTAAAAATGCAGAAGTTTTTTTTGTGAGGGTTAGGTTTAGGTATAGGGTTAGAGGACTGTAGTTCGTACAGTATAATAACGTGTGTGTGTGTTTGTGTGTTCAAATAAGTTATTTAACTCATAGTTTCTCAGTTCTTTAACTCCAGCTTTGGTATCGTTTTGTTTGTAGTAATGATGCAAGAGTCTCGGCTGACGGACTTTCATCAGAAACAGATCAAAAATCAACTGAAAAGTAAGTACAGGTCTTATAATATCTTGTACTGGCAGCTGTTTTGTGCCAACTGGCTGTAACACTGTTTATTAACACTATCTGTTTGAGCAGAAGGGGGCGCTCTTCCACTAAACTTTAATCTCACCACAATGGAGCCCTGTGTGCATTCAGAGCCCAGAGTCACTAGAATGACCGCACTGATGGGTCACCCACAGAGGCGCAACACACAAGGATGCCGTGCTGGAGACAATTACAAACGAGAACAGTTTCGGCCTAGTGCAACTCGTAAGTACTAGTGGCATACTTTTTGAAACTTTTAAAACCAAAGCATGTCAGTCATTTACATCACATTGTGCAGTTAATATGAATACATTAATACATTTATTTAAACAAATTGCAAAAACTGTAAATAATGGTGAGATCAGGCCTAGGTTTATAATGTAATAATTTGAAATAAATCAAATGTGATATGTTAAATATGTAAATGAATACATTTCTGCCCACAAAACAGAGTTCACAATGTGGAACTTTTTGCCCCAAAATTTTAAATATCTAAACATTTTTGCCCTGATCCCTGTTTAATTTCTGACCCTGCTGTTTATACAGTACCACAAAAACAATATAATGTCTATATAGTATGTTTATTTTTCTTCCACTCTCTTTGTTAGAAGAAAGACCTTTCCATCCTCCTCTGCTGATCTTTCTCTCATTCTATCTCTCCCAAGGGGATCTAGAGAAAGAGAAGAGAAGGCTACAGAATCTTCTTGCTACTGGCCAAGAGGAAGCTGGGCCAATTCACTCCAAGAGAGACTCCACAGAGAGAACAGAGCAGCAGACAGACAGGTTCCAAGAGGGTGAGACAGGGAGTCTATTAAAAATTTCGTTCATTTGAATCTGTCATCTGAGTTAATTAAATTATTACTTTAAACAATGTTTGTTAATTAAATGATTACTTGAAACAATTTTGATTGATGAGTGTGAAATAGTTTGTTAAGTGATGGTTTTTGTTACTTGCCAGACATTCTGTGATGTGCTTTCCTAGTTTAGAGAATATCTAATGTTTAGTGTGACACTTTAACAGCCTTTATAAACATTAGAGGAGCACGGTTTCAGTATCTCTTGTTAGCACTGTAACTATAAATAAATGTAATTTCCTACCAACAGTTTTGGATGAGATTGAGGACAGAAGGCAGTTTTTAGAAGAGATGATGGCCATTGGAAAAGGTCACCAATACCAGCACATCATAAACACAGAAATTTCTCAGGTAAACACACAAATACAGACATACGAGGCAATAATATCACACACACCAACAACACCAACAACACCAACCATGATCAGTTCTTCAGTGTTACTGTACCCACAGTTTTAGTCTTGATAATTTAAGCGTAGAATATGAAAGCCACCACAGGGTGTAAACTTGTATATAGTGTATATTGGCAGCTTTTTACATAGTGAACCACCAGATCCTCAAGTCTACCTGGGCATCACAGGAACTGTGCTTAGCTGGTTTGAGTCATACCTCACAGGCAGATACCTCAAGGTCTTAAGGGGGGGGGGGGGGCACTGGTGCTCCTCAGGGATCAGTGTTTGGGCCTCTCTTCTTCTCTATCTACACAACATCACTTGGACCAATCAAAGGCCTGACTGATGACCCTACTGTCTTAGCTCATATCTTTGCCTGCTTTTTGAGATCTTCAGTTAAATCTTGCTAAGACAAAATTCTTTGTGGTCCCAGCCAACCCATCTGCTGACCACAACTACACTATCCATCACAGCCAGGAAATTGGAAGTCAAACTGTGATTGTCTGAATGTGCTGTGCAGCTCCTGGTCTAAGCTCTTGTCATTTGAAGACTACTGCAATACTTGGTTGGCCGGCCTCCCAGGTAATACGATTAAGCCACTGCAGATGGTCCTGAACGTGGCGGCGCGACTGGTCTTCAATCATTCAAAGAAGGTTTACGCCACCCCTCTCTTGATTTCACTCTACCGGCTACCTGTAGTGGCCAGCATCAATTGACTTTGGCCTTCAGGACATTCAATGGAACTCACTCCTCCAAGTCTACGTCCCCACATGCTTTCTGCAGTCAATGAACGAGCGGTGCCTGTTGGTCCCATCGCAACGAGGCAGAAAGTCCATTTGACAATAATTCACTTTCTCTGTGGAATGAGCTTCCAACTTCCACTCGATCTGGGGAAACCATCCCAACATTCAAGAAGAAGCTGAAGACATATTTCCTCCGTGAGCACTTAACCTTTCCATAATAATTGCACTTAGTATTTCATAATAATAACATAAAACTGTTTCGTTGTCTGTCTTTGTCTTCTATGCTATCTTCTATACTACTCTAGCAACTTTTGGAACTTGGCAATGTGACACTGCAGATATTGTTTACTTTTGTGTAACAAATTGCTTGTTATGTTCCTCATTTGTAAGTCACCTTTTACTGTGTACGTTCTAACTATGGTGCACTACAACTAGAACTGCATTGTTGATTTACACAGCCTGGATGATGCAGTGAGACCTACTGTAAACTGTTGAATAATAAACTTGTGAACTCTATCTTTATTTAACAGAAAATCTGTGAACTTGAAAAGATTGATAGGAACCATGGTGAAAAACTGAGGACCCTTATGATGAATGGAAAAGAAGACACATCAGAGAGAGATATTGAGAAAGAGATGATGGTAGGGTGAAAAAGATAATATAAAACAATTACTGTGATGTTAAAACCAGCGTGTCAGATATTATGTACCCATGCGAGATATGAACAGTACGAATATTAAAACTCAAAAGGTGTCAATTAGTTTTATCACATCCTCTGCCCTGAAACTAATACCTTGTCAGTAAATACCATTAAAATGTCTTGTTATTGGGTTGTAGCAATAATATTTAACAATCTTTGCAAATTGTTTTAATATTAAGCAGCCGTGCTACTAAAATAAATGTGTTTACATGTTGTCCAGAGAGAGAAATATGATGTGTGTCTGTTTATTGACTGTTTTACAAACATCCATGTCACTCACCAAACCACAATCCATATCAATATTATAAACTCATTCATTTCTGCTTGAATGATGTGCAGTATATGAGTTTTTAGAAGCTTCTATAATTATACTCTGATTAAAATTGTTGAATGGGGCCTGAATGGTTTTGCAACTTCAAGGTGTTTTGAAATTTTACTCTCAGTGAGAAGTAGCATTAGCGTGCCAAAAACGATATGTAAACATACAATTTAATTCACTCCACTCAAGATGCCATACCAATTAATGGGGTTTCCATTCAGTTTCCTTTAAACAATAAGTTACATTTACTCAGAATAATTTCTGTTTCAAAATTACATACAGTGAAAGTTTTCATTAATTGTTTTCTTTTAGTTGTAGAGAGTATAGCAAGTTTATACAGTGTCTGAGTATTTTTGAGAGATTTGTACACTAATTAACTAAAAACTGATTCTTAAGTCATAACCATCAATTAAAACCATGTCTCACTTGACCAACTTGACTAACTCCTCACTTTGGTTGGCAGTAGTGAAATATATCAGTATTGTTACTATTACATCAAAGGCAATGTAAACTTGACTGGCTCTGTTTTATAGTAAGATGAGCATAAGGGTTGATTAGATATAAGAATCATGTAGAAAGTCTCTTCCTTTCTTGCTCTCTCTCCTTCTTTCCATTAGCTCTTCAACTTTTACCTTTCAAGTCGATCGCTTCAAATCTGTGTTAGTAGCTGATGCTATAGGAAACTCCTCCCAGTAGTGAGGATCTCTGAAGCTCTTCTGAAAGCAGTAGCCATTCCCCTCTCCTCCTGCTATACTTCTTTTGTGGCTTCAGAGGAAGTGCATGAGGAAGGCACTCGAGGATGGGGAATAGAGCATGGAGATTTGAGAAGGATTTACTGCTAGCCCTGGCTTGCGTGCCTCCTCTTCTCCATGTCATGCGGCTTCGCCCGTTCAGTACGAAAGCTGTTATTGCCTAGGCTGAGCCCCAATGACAAGGCACTTGCTGAGATTTATTGCGTTCATTGTGAGCACATGAAACTCAAAGCGCTTTGCTCTTGGCTAGTTTTCGTTCTGAAAGCAGAAGGGGCTCTCATCTTCTCCCACCATATTTCTTCTGTGGCTCTCTGTGGTCCGCATGAGGGAGGCGCGCAAGGTCGGAATATAGAGTTTAAGGTGATTTTTGCCGGCTTGGGCCTTGCGTCTCTCCTCTTCTCCATCTCAAGCAGCTTCACCTGTCCAGTACAGCCATGGTGATCTGCGCGCTGGCATGCATGAAAGAGCCTGATGAAAGATCAAAATCAGTTAAGAAGTCCTACTGTCAGAATGTTTACATATAACCATACATTAGGTGTTAATTTATAATTAACTTTATAAAGATTTTTTTGTTGTTAATATAAGCAAATTTATTTCTGCATCCCAGCTCAAAATCAATGTTTTGCTGTCAAAGTGCATTTCTATGTAATCAAAAACAAAAACAAAAATAAACATTTAATTTAATTACACAACATGAATGTGCTAAAAAAAAGCTGTGAATCCTCCTTATGTTCACTCAACCAAAACAATACTCCTGTGATACTCTTCCATCACGCCCATTTAGCACTTGTTCTACAGATCAATGTAAATACTTGTAAATAGTCTAAATTATGTATGTAAATAACAATCAAATGAAATCTAAATTAAATGGGAAATCTGTATCAAGGCTCAGCCTTTATGCTCTCTCTCTCACTCTTTTTCACACACACACACACACACACACACACACACACACACACACACACACACACACACACACACAATGATTGGGTTAAGCATGTCATTCTCAGAATACTGTCAGTCGGAGTGTCTCAGGGGATGCCCAAGTTCCTTGCATGAGACGTCTGGGGACAGGGGGTCACTGGTGAATATCCATCTCACACACCAGCAATCATGGCATCGATCTCTCTCAACCACCTTTTGACCTTGGCTTCAAAAAACACACACTTCCTCATCTGTACCTTTCCCTGCCCCCACTTTATGAAGACCATTCCAATTGAATTTGTTGTTGATATTTGTGCTTAATATGTGCTATATATTATAAATATGAATTGGTTGTTCTTTACTAGCAGAGCTTACTCTGACTGATTTCTTCACAGTGGCTTGTGTATCATGTTGTGTAGCATGTGCGTGGTTTGGAAGTTGTGAATTCAGGGCTGGATTCCTCAGAGACTGAGGGGTGTTGGAGATGTCTCCACACGATGCACAGCTGTCCACTCATGTTAGTGGTAGCGAGCTCTTAACTAGATGAATTAGTCAAGAAGAGGTGGACTGGCCTCATGTTAAATGTAAAAGGGCTAACAGATTGGGCCATTGGTTCACCAGTGTGTCTCTGGTCGAGATGCTATAGATGCACACATAAGTTTGTGCACACATGTGTAGAGGTGTAGTTTGAAATACACCACAGATATGAATGTATAAAATTATATTAATGAGAATAAAGATGCATTGAGGACAAACACATTCAAATGCATTTAGCAAATTATATGCACATTATAAAATGTAAATGTTCTAAAACACTTACTCACTTGGGCTCTGCGTTACTGGTGTGTGTGCTGTTAGCTCAGTGGGACAGGGAACAGTTCTGCTGTATGTGGTGTAGAGTGCTCCCAGCCTGAGGACCCTAGAGTGTGCCCTCCAACCTCCCTGTCAGCTACTGTTAGATCACACATCCATGGCCACAGACTGAGACAGCGTGCACACACTAACCCAAACACACTCTTTCTTTCTTTCTTTGTTTCTTTCTTTCTTTCTTTCTTTCTTTCGTTCTTTCTCTCTCTCTCTCTCTCTCTCTCTCTCTCTCTCTCTCTCTCTCTCTCACACACACACACACACATACACATACTGCAAACCATATAATGGACCATTCATTATGCTTTAGTGCCATTATATTAGTTAATTATGTCTGAATGCATACATTTGTTTGCATGTTCAAACTGTACTCTATCTACAGAAAATATCATTCAGAATTGTCATCGTTACTGAACAATCTGTTTCTTTAATGTTGGAATCTCATATGCTAACTTTAAGATGAAACAATATGTATGGTATATGTTTAGGCATCAAGTCGGTTTTGTCCCGTTATATATTTAAATGGCATCATCAATAATGTACAGCATCTATCAGTGACAGCTCAACACAGACCTGAGAGAACATCTCAACTATGTCTCATGCTACACTGAAACACACACTGATGCACACACACACGCACATTCTGCAGGTCAGTCTGCGATCTGCATCACTAATTTAGAGACGAGCCTCATTTACCCAGTTTGCCTCATTTGCTAATCGCAGCTGTACATGCTGAACTGAAGCTCTATTCGGCATCTCTTCGAGGAGATTGGGGTTAGCATTAAGGCCTAGATTTCAGTCAGGACCACTTCTGTCAAATGATCTTTTGATTTGAATACTTGAATGAATACTTTATTCACTTAAAGACAAGCAATCTTTTGGTGTTGGGGTGAATGGTTCTGTTCTGGGCAAATTCTTCTCCCACCCATGCAGCCATGCATGGACAGAGAAGAGTGCACCAAATAAATACCCCCTGGGGAAACAGAACAGATGACAGTGATCCATGATAAAATTGTTAATTTGCATAACACTTAATAGAACTTAAAATACTGAATAACAAGTTGGTAAATCAAGAAGGCACAATAATGCACTGAAGATAGGAATTCCAAACTGGCAATCAACTGTAGTCTTAGAGCAAAAAACAAAACTAAACATGAACATGGAGGCAAGCTGTTATACAGAAGTGGAGCTGGGGATGAAGGAGGGAGTTAAGTGTCAAGAATCACCAGAGGCAGGACCCAAACCCAGAGTAAAAACAAAAGGATTTATTAATACAAAAAATAAACAAAAACCAACACAAACTACCCCAGCACACACAAGGAGACTAAAATCAAACAGGTTAACAGACAGGGCAGGTGTGACTAATGATCTAATAATAGGCAAACAAGGAAGCGGAGTATGATGCAAGACTGAGAGACACATGGCAAAACAGAAACAAACAAAGCCACGTGCTCTCACGGGACACAGACACCCGAATGGCATGAGCGCATATCGTCAAGACAATAAAGCAACATGCGCTCATGCCAATGGACAGATAAGACAAGAGAATGCACGGCAATGCCAACAGAGCAATGCCGTGCATTCTCACACCAGACAAAGCCTGACTGTACATCGCAAGTCAAACTCCATGCGGTGCAGGCAACAGGCGACAAGACGAGACAGGACACCTGTGCGAGCATTCGGCCTCAAATAAACCTGACACCTCAGACCGAAGCTCAGCACAGCATGAAGACAGATCACGACCTGGGCACGCAACATGAGCGCAATGCGAAACACATCCGTAGTCACAAGAGACAAACATAAACTTTTGACGTGAGTGCATCCTGCCAAGATGACATATATAAGATGACGCCAATAACAGGCAGAACATGGAGCATGAGTGTCCGGATCGGGGGTGACAGAACGATCTTTTCTGTTATGTTTGATGTGCTTTTCCAGTTGCTGGAACCATTAACTCAGCAGGGAGTCCTGTCAGTGATGGGATTAATGACCTCATGCTGGGAGATGTTAATGCGTGCTCCGTCTCTCACCTACTGGAGGTGATTTTGTAACTAAAGCTTACAGCTGAAAAATCAGTTCATTGAACGTTGGATGAACATTACATTTATATAGCGCTTTTCTGACACTACACTCAAATTGCTTTACAGATTGAACAAGGAACTCTCCTCAACCACCACCAGTGTGCAGCATCCACCTGGATGATGCGACAGCAGCCATACTGCACCAGTACGCTCACCACACACCAGCTATTGGTGGAGAGGAGAGAGTAGAGTTATAGAGCCAATTAACGGATTGGAATTATTAGTAGGCCATGACTGAAAAAGGCCAATAAGGGGAATTTGACCAGGACACAAGGCTTACACCCCTACTATTGAAGAGACTTGTATTTTCTCCCCAATTTGGAATGCTCAATTCCCAATGTGCTCTAATTCCTCGTGGTGGCATAATGACTCGCCTCAATCTGGGTGGTGGAGGACAAACCTCAGTTGCCTCCTTATCTGAGATGTCAATCCATGCATTTTATCACATGGCTTGTTGAGCACGTTACTGCGGAGACCTAGCGTTTATGGAGGCAATTCTCTGCAGCAGCCACCATGCGCCCCACAAAGAGCAAGAACCACACATTATAATGACCATGAGGAGGTTACCCCATGTGACTATACCCTCCCTAGAAACCGGGCCAATTTGGTTGCTTAGGAGACCTGGCTGGCATCACTCAGCACTCCCTGGATTCAAACTCAGAACTCCAGGGGTGGTAGTAAGTGTCTTTATTTGCTGAGCTACCCAGGCCTCCTGTGCCCTGGGATTTTTAATGACCACATAGAGTAAGGACTTCAGTTTAACATATCATCCAAAAGGCAATTCCTTTTTACAGTATAGTGTCCCTGACACTATACTGGGGCATTGGGACTCACACAAACTGCAGGATGAGCACCCCCCAGCTGGCCTCCCAAATACTTCTTCCAGCAGCAACCTTAGTTTTCCCAAGGAGGTCTCCCATCCAGGTACTGGCCAGGCTCAATGCTGCTTAGCTTCTGTGGGCAACCATACTTGAGCAACAAATGACTCAAAAGAATGATTCCTTCATGAATCTGACATCAATATTATAATTTTTATCTGTTAAATGATCAGGAACTATATGTTTTTTCTTCTTCTTCTGGAATGTAGTGGACTAAAAAGTAAAAGTTTATACCTAAATTAAAATAATAATATAATTCTGATGAATTACAGATACTTGAAAATTGTACTTAAATTCAATTATGGAGTAAAATTAGCCTGTTTTATTGTCTGTCCACCAGCATTTTTCCTCATAAAGCTAAACTATGATCCCATAATATTTTCATATTTCAGTTGTGATATATTATATTAGAATTTGATACATGTAAATGGCATCATTCACATTTAAAAATCGGTGGAATGCTCTACTGTTCCTGAAAGCAAAACATAGCTCATCTTTTCTGACTTTTTCTGACAATAACACATTCTCAAACAGCTCTCTCTCAGCTGTCCCCACTGAAAGTCAGGATATAACTGTGTTCATTCAAATAAACAAATCTGACTTGTTCTTCTGTGGAAATCAATGAGCTTTAAATGCCAGGCAGGGGCAGAGGTGCCCGAGTGCATGCTCCTGAAAGAGGCTGCATGGCATCATTAAATGATTTTTTCTAGCTGAACTGCTTGTGAGAAATACTGTACTCTGAGGAATGGGACACAAGAATGAAGGGTTCACATCACGATGCTCTGTTCCTGTAGGGGTATCCTTGACATAGTTGCATATATACAGTATAGCATTCCTACAAGTATGAAAACTCACACACAATATATTATTCAAACAAGAATCCTTATTGAACTTTGAATACTCTAAAAGCAAAAGATGTGAGAGAACATATTACAGTTTTCCATTAAAACTCATGGCGTTCCGATAGTAAATAATACTACTGATAACCACTAGATGGTGCTAAAAGTATCTGAAATGAAAAATAAACTCCTCAGGCGGTCTATGGTTTGTCTACATCATGTAAAGACATAAAATTGAGAGATTAGGTTAAGTGGAGCCAGTGGGTAAGTTGAGCTACCCCCTGTCTATGAAACTGAACTTAAAAAAAAAATATATATATTTTAGATTTAGGAAGTGCCAATCATATCTACCTGTCGGATTGAAAGGAGCACATAGGAAAGGAAATTGTTATGCTAAAATTTATGTTTATGCATGCAAAATACAATTTGAATTACAGTAGTTTAATGATTGTTTTGTCATTACCATGTAAATGACCATAGTCAATCATATTATTATATATTACTTTTATAAATGCTTAATTTCTAAAATAAATAAATACATTTAGAAATAGGCCTATATGGAAAAATAATGGAAATGTAATTTGCATGTAGTACTTCATAACTGATATTTTTTATAAAGCATAAACATTTAGCTAAAAACAAAATGGCTTTATTCCATTTAGTATGTTAAAGGAATATTTTCTACATTATAGGTAAATTGAGTTTTGTCAGACCTATTTTACCCTGATCAAAACATATGTGCCATATATATCGCTGGCTGGTAAACATATGTTATACCATGTAAGTGATTCAGCTAAAGGTTATACTTGAATTATTTAACAATTAATGTATTTTTATGGATATCCTTAAGAAAATATTAATAATAACTAAAACAAAATATTTGGTATGGAACAATGTATTATTAAATAATTGTAAATTATTTATTAGTAATTATGTTCATATTTTTACATGAAAATTAAATTATGCACATGTTTTAGATTATATAGCCTACGTTGGTTTATGCAGGGGTTTGTAGGACCATATTCTGGTTTATCACATGATGCTGGATCAGTAAGGGAATCTCTGTACAGCTGGGGCAGTTCCTACTATCTCTCCACCACCCTGCACGTGTCCTTTGCTGCTTGTCAGAGATAAAACATTTTTTACACAGAATGGCAGTTAGAAATTAATAGACATCTTTGAAAGACAGCTGTCTGATGAGAGTGATTTAAGGGATTACACAGGGCAACAGTCTGACATAAATGTAGGCCATATGTGAATATTGTGTATATGCACATGTGTAAATATAGAAAAAAAAAATTCAGAACAATAGCATTTTCTTGCATGCATAGCATCCCTTTTAAATGTATTAGAAATATATGGCCAGATGGACATGTCCTTATTTCTTCAAGGGGCGGGAAAGGCAAGCAGGATGTGACCTTCTGAGGCACTGAGGGATGACATTAATTCTGAATTCAGAATGAAATTTCAATTTCTTCCATGAGTTAATCTGAAGAATATTGGGCACATACAAATGACCTTAATGCAGATGGAGAAACTTGTCAAACTTTTTAGGGAATTCATGTAAGCCTATATTGCACATTTAACCTATAATCATTTAATTTATTTAGTTGTGTGGTAAAACATTTTTTTTTTAAAACTGCATGATTGTTTGTTGATCAAATCATATTATTAATGTAATGAACTTATTACTGCATAAGAAAATATTGCATGCTCTTTAAATATTCATTAAAGGTGAATGATAAATGTTTTGTGTTTGCTTTTGTTTGTATCTGCTCTACAATCTGGATCAATCAAAGGCATATCATGAATGTGAAAGAGCAATTTAGAACTTACCCTCGTGTGCTCAAAATTATTTTGTCTGTCCTATGGCACTGTATTGAGTGGTATATTGTAAAGCATAAAACTTATAGTCAGAGATTAAACTGCACACCAAATTTTTGTATTTACCCCATGAGTCAAGTACTATAAAATAATTATCAAAAAGATCACTTACCTCTGACTTCTGACATTAAGGTAAATGCTCAAGTCATTTGCCTATTGTGGTGCTTGACCTTTTTCCAGTAGGCCTACTCTGTGACAATTTCCAACAACTCATTCTGATTTCCAGGTCATGGCATTTAACGACACCTGAAGTCTTAATTAGTCCATTTTCAATTATTTGTAAGAGTGTGAAACAAATTTGATGGTGTTATCACAAAGGCAGGTGTAACGTTTGAAGGAAGTCATGAGAACGGGATCTAGATGCAGCTTGACTTTAATAACAAATAAATAAAATACAAAAACAAGGTAAACACTGGAACAGGGTAAGACTAGGAAATAAAACATCTAGGTTAGGTATGTAACCTCCGTTCCCCGATGGAGGGAACGAGGCGTTGTGTCGAAGAAGCGACACTAGGGGTCTCTCTTTAGCGCCGAATATGCTTCTGATCTATGAAAAAAGGCCAATGAGAAGTTGGCAGACAGTATTTGCATACCCCGCCCCTGGACATACGGGTATAAAAGTGGGGAAATACAGATTTTTCTGAGGAGCCTGAAATGATCCGGCCACAACAGTGGCTCGGCTCAGCGACGTGACCGGGAGGACACAACGTCTTGTTCCCTCCATCAGGGAACAGAAGTTACATACGTAACCTAGACGTTCCCCGTCTGTCGCTCACTTCGACGTTGTGTCGAAGAAGTGACACTAGGGGTCCAATTTAAATCACGCCATAAGCTGAGCCGTGTACGTGTTCTGCTGACACAGGAGTGGGCAGGTATTTTACGTGCAAAGGCGACCAGCTGTGTCAGACTGCACGTACCCTTCCCCAATGCCCCATAAAAGTTGTCGGAATCCTTCTGGTTACCCTAAACAGGGGAACAAGATGACGCTTGCCAACCTGGGAACGGGCCGAGCCTAGCTGGGCCTCTTTTCACTCTATGTTTCTCGCATAGAGCCAAACGGCTGGGGCCCTTACATGCATCGTGGTAAGGGGGTCTTACCCAGTTTCCTATTCTTTCAGGGGAAAAAGACCCTGCGGAGACCACACCTGCCCAGGAGGGGGGAGGTAAAAGTGGCGAAATACATAACATGGGCCTCTTAAGGCACATGTGGGAAAATGGCGTGGTGGTAGATCCAGCCACAAGGAGGGGGGAGTTGCTACAACACAGCGACAGGAGGGCAGCTGGAACTGCCTAAGGGAGACACAGGTCCAATGGGACCATACTGTGGAAAATACACACAGGAGGAAGTCCACACAGGAGTCCTGACCTGTGGAGCACCTATTCCAGGTAGATTTGTGTATCCGCAGTGGATTGGGTCGGTGAATTCCTCCGCTGAATTGCGGACCCACAGGGCTAGGGAGGAGTCATCCAGGTAGCCGAGTAAGTGGGATCTCCTGGGAGAAAAAAGTGCACAATTTTACCTCAGCCGAGGGAAAGGGGGCTAAGCGCAAGCGATCCAACCGGTCAGTCCGTCAGCGTGTTACTGAGTTCTACCGGCTCAGACCTGAGAAAACACTGGACGATACTGACTCAACCCGGAGATTGTAGAATCTTGCAAAAGTATTAGGTGTTGCCCAACCCACTGCTTTACAAATGTCTGCCAGGGAGGTGCCCCTGGCCAGTGCCCTCGAGGATGCAACACTCCTTGTTGAGTGTGCGCGATCCCGCAAGGGGGGGTGGGGGGGGGGGGGGGGGGGGGGGGGGGCACAGCCTGGGCGGGATAGGCCAATGAAATGGTGTCCACGACCCAGTGGGAAAGCCTCTTTTTGGAGACAGTGTTCCCTTTCCGCAGACAAAGAGCTGCTCAGAACATCTAAAGCTCTGCGTGCAGTCCAAGTAGGTATGCAAAGCACGTACCGGACACAGCAGCGAAGGGGCTGGGTCTGCCTCCTCCCGGGACAGTGCTTGCAGGTTCACTACCTGGTCTCTAAAGGGTGTGGTAGAAACCTTAGGCACGTAGCCCGGTCGCGGTCTTAGGATCACATAGGTGTCTGCTGGACCGAACTCCAGGCAAGTGTCGCTAACAGAGAACGTTTGCAGGTCCCCGACCCTTTTGATGGAGGCGAGCGCAATCAGAAGGGCAGTTTTAAGAGAGAGGGCCCTGAGTCCAACTGATTATAGCAGCTCGAAGGGAGGTCTCTGGAGGCCCGCGAGGACCACTGAGAGATCACAGGAGGGGAACAGGCTTGGCCGGGAGGGATTCAACCTTCGGGCGCCTCTTAGGAACCTGATGATTAAGTCGTGCTTACCCAAAGACTTGCCGTCTACTGCATCGTGGTGGGCCGCGATAGCAGTGACATACACCTTTAGGGTAGAAGGGGACAGCCTCCCCTCCAGCCTCTCCTGCAGAAATAAGAGCACTGACCTAACTGCGCACCTCTTTGGGTCTTCAGCCCGGGAAGAACACCAATTTGCGTAAAGTTGCCTGGTAGAGGGGGCTCTGGCTTGGTTGATTGTGTCTACGACGGCAGGTAGTAGACCAGCTAGATCTTCAATGTCCTGTCCAGGGGCCAGATGTGAAGGTTCCAAAGGTTTGGGTGCGGTTTCCAGAGCGTGCCCTGTCCCTGAGAAAGAAGGTCTTTCCTCAGGGGAATTCGCCAGGGAGGGGCTGTCGTGAGGAGTATGAGGTACGAGAACCAGGCCTGGGTGGGCCAATCGGAAGCCACTAGGGTGACTTGTTCCTCATCCTCCCTGACCTTGCACAGCACCTGTGCAAGAAGGCTCACTGGGGGAAATGCATACTTGCGCAGCCCCGCAGGCCAGCTGTGTGCCAGTGCGTCTGCCCTGAGGGGAGCCTCTGTTCGGGCATACCAGAGCGGGCAGTGGGAGGTCTCTCGGGAGGCAAACAGGTCTACCTGTGCCTTGCCGAACCATTCCCAAATCAGCTGGATCAACTGTGGGTGAAGCCTACACTCTCCACTGGGCAAGTGTTGTCGTGACAGTGCCTCCGCTACCACATTGAGGTTGCCGGGGATGTGAGTGGCACGCAGCGACTTGAGGCTCCAAAGGAGGAGACGACAGGCGTGTAGTGACATGTTGCGGGAGCGTACGCCGCCTTGGTGATTTATGTACGCTACCACAGTGGTGCTGTCTGACCTGACTAGGACATGTTTGTCGTGAACTAACGGGAGAAACTTCCGCAGGGCAAAGAAAACAGTCAGCAACTCTAGGCAATTGATATGCCAGCGCAGCGGGGCACCTTTCCAACGGCCCGCGGCTGCGTGCCCATTGCACATGGTGCCCCAACCCAATCTGGAGGCATCGGTCATGACCAGGACATGTCGGGACACCTGCTGTAAGGGTACTCCTGCCTGCAGAAAGCAGAGGTCTGTCCAGGGTTTGAATGTTTGGCGGTAGGCGGGGGTGATCATCACACGGTGCGTGCCGCAGCGCCATGCTCGTCTCAGGACTCGAGTCTGAAGCCAGTGCTGCAGCGGTCTCATATGCATCAACCTCAGCGTCGCGACCGCCGCGGAGGATACCATATGCCCCAGGAGCCTCTGGACAAATTTTAAAGGGACCGTTGTGCCTGGCCTGAAAGTGTCGAGGCATCTCACACCGACTGCGCACGCTGGTTGGTGAGACGTGCTGACATAGAGACTGAGTCTAACTATATGCCAAGAAAAGAGATGCTCTGAACCGGGGCGAACTTGACGGCTGAGATGCCTGAGCACCTGGTCTCTGTGAGCGCATGATAACTCTGGGGAGTGGGCCAGAATGAGCCAGTCGTCGAGGTAATTGAGTATGCGAATGCCGGCTTCTCGGAGCGGGGCAAGGGCTGCCTCTGTGACTTCTGTGAAGACGTGAGGGGACAGAGACATGACGATGGGGAGGACTTTGTACTGATACGCCTGGCCGTCGAACCGTAGAAAGGGTTGGCGTCAAGGAAGAATTGAGACGTAAAAGTACGCGTCCTTCAGGTCTACCGCTGCAAACCAATCTAGATGCCGGACGCAAGTTAAGATGTGTTTCTGCATGAGCATTTGAAAGGGAGTTTGAGCAGAGCCCGGTTGAAAACTCGCAAGTACAAGAATGGTCGTAAGCTGCCGCCTTTCTTGGGTACAATGAAGTAAGGGCTGTAGAAACCCTTCTTCATTTCGGTTGGAGGAACATGCTCGCCGTGTACTGCGGTAAAGCGGATGCCTGCAAAGGGGGACGGGGGCCTGGCAAACTGAATTGCGTAACCATGTCGGATGGTCTGGGCCAGCCAGCGTGATGGGTTGGTAAGTGAAAGCCACACATCCAAGCTTCGTACCAGGGGCACCAAGGGGACGAGTATTTTTGACATACCCGGCGGGGCTTCGCTGCGGTGCGGAGCAGGTATTACGGTGTCGGGAGGCGAGGTTGCGTCCCAAGGCTCTAGAGCTTAGAAAAGACTCAAAGCACTTACCTTGCTCCGCACACCCAGCAGGGGGTGGGTTAGTAACTGAGGAGGTGTAGGCGTCCTCTAGACTCGTCAGAACCGGCCTGCCGGGGAACAGTCGTGGGGCTGAAGAAGGCAGGGGGTCCAAAGGCAGGGGGGGGGGGGGGGAGCGGCAAATTAAATAATTTCCACAAAAGATTCTCCTCCCGGCTAGTGTTAATTTTGTCACCTATTTTTAATTTAGTCTTAGTCTTAGTCTTGTGCCAAATGTCCTTGTTAGTTTTAGTCATATTTAGTCATTCACATATCTTTTTTTGTTAGTCAAGTTTTAGTCGACTAAAAGTCTCGTAATTTTAGTCTAGTTTTAGTCAAAAGAGAATTTAAGGTATCTTAGTCAAGTTTTAGTCAACTAAAAGTCTCGTCATTTTAGTCTAGTTTTAGTCAAAAGAAAACTCAATATATCTTAGTCAAGTTTCAAAACATTTTAGTCTTTTTTTAAATAAATTATTTCTGAGATTAATTCTGAGATAACCATTTCAGTCAAATAATGTTTCACACATCTCAAATATTGGTTAAATGTCATAATTACCTGACAAAATACACTTGTTGAATGATTTGTTGAATTCACTTTGTTAAACGTGTCTGGTTTTCTGATTTAAGAGACACATTCACAAATGATGAACTTGTTCTGTAGAGTATTTTATTAAGCAAATAAGTTACATAAAATATATATAACCTGCATAATGTATGTGCCACAACACCATAGCTAACTGGTTAATTTACAGCGTAGATACCTAAAATCAGCATTAGCTTATGAGACGTATATTTAAGTTAACTTCCCTGAATGTGTGGGTGGTTAGCCTTTAGATGTCGCTTAAGGTTGGTGGTGTTTTTCCCCGATATTTATTGTCCGCAGTGCTTCCCGTCAGTTATAATGACACATTCTGACTTTTTGTCAATATCATTGTACCTAAAATGCGACCAAATATGGAGCCTCTTCCTTCTACCTAGCATGTCGTCGGCGCTCGTCGCGTGTTCGCCACTGTCTATGATTGTTGTGTATTTGCTCCATGTAGTTTCGTGTTGCAGCCACAGGAGTATGAGACCTGTAACCGTTACTTGAGCAACAGCGCGAACTCATTCGGAATATTTTGAAGGCGTAACAGCTGAATATTCTATCTCATGATGAAAAAGTAGAGACGATTGTATACGAAAATGAAGAGAGATTTTATCTTAGTTTTTATGCAAAACATTTTAGTCTCGTCTTTTTTCGTCAACAATAATGCATGTTAATTTAGTCTTAGTCAGCGTTTTTGGACATTGGTGCAGTCTCGTCATCGTCTCATCTTAGTCATGGAAAAAAAGGTCGTTGACGAACATATTTAGTCTCGTCTCGTCTGACGAAATTAACACTGCTCCCGGCCCTGTGTGGTCTTCTTACCAGCTCCGGAGCTAATGTCTCTGTCTCTGGGTTGGACATCTCAGGAGTGCCTGGGAGCCTTCCAGGTCATCGAGGGGGTCTCCGTCTGTTTCTTCACCGCGGAGAACTGCTGGGCGAAGTCCTCGACGGTGTCGCCAAAGAGACCGAACTGGGAGACAGGGGTGTTGAGAAAGCGAGATTTGTCGGTCTCACGCATCTCAACCAAGTTCAGCCACAGATGACGTTACTGGACCAGAAGCGTGGCCATCGCCTGCTCGAGTGACTGCGCTGTGACCTTCGTAGCTCTGAGGGCAAGGTCGGTCGCTGAGCGCAGTTCCTGCAACACATCGGGATCAGGGATACCCCCGTGCAGATCTTTAAGTGCCTTGGCCTGGTGGACTTGCAGGAGGGCCATGGTGTGCAGGGCGGAAGCGGCATGTCCGGCAGCACTGTAGGCTTTGGTGGTCAGTGAAGACGTCGTCCTACAGGCCTTGGAGAGGAGCACAGGGCGATCCCACCAGGTGTGCCGCTCCGCCATCGAGGGTAGCGAGAGCAGATGAGCGAGTGGCTTTGTGACGAGTGGAGAGAGGCGCTCTCCATGAAGACGTCAGCTCATCATGCACTTCCGGGAAAAACGGGAACGGGGGGGGGGGGGGGGGGTTGCAGGCTGTGAGCGGCGCCCAGACCCCAGGAACCAGTCATCCAACCGCGATGGCTGTGGGGAGGATGGAGGGTTACAGTCCAACCCCACGCTGGCGGGGGCCCGGGAAAGCATGTCGGTCATCTGAGCCTCAGCCTGGGCATGCTGGCCCGATGGGAGTCATCCGCGTCAGACGCCGCGCTCTCCGATACAGCGGCGAGCTCATCCACCTCGAGCTCTAGAGGATAAGCAGGCTGGCTGTGAGGCGAGCCACTGTTGCCTCGAGCATGGACAGGAGTCAACAAGCGTGTTGGGGGCGGGTGGTCCAAGGGGGCATACCCGGTGGAGCTGCACCCGCTGCCATCCCCAGATCGCCTCCATCGCCAGCCTCAATCCCGTGGGAAGAAGGAGCAATGCGGGGGGTGGCTGGAGTGGCGAGCTTTCTGTTGAAAGCGAGCCGTGACCGCAACATTGCCATGGTCATGCTCTTGCAGTGAGAGCATGAACCATCCACAAACGCTGCCTCTGTGTGATCGGTGCCCAGACACATGAGACAACACCTGTGGCCGTCTGAAGAGGAGAGCACTCTACTGCATCCAGGAATCAGCCAGTAGAACAGAGCAGATCAGGTGGATGGCTAGGAGACCAAGGAGTCCAGAGCAGAGCAGGCGGATGGCCAGGAGACCAAGGAGACCAGAGCAGATCAGGCGGATGGCCTAGAAACTAAGGAGACCAGAACAGACCAGGCGGATGGCCAGGAGACCAGAGCAGATCAGGTAGATGGCCAGGAGACCCAGGAGACCAGAGCCATGGAAGACTCTGGGGACGGAGCCGTGGGAAGCTCATGGGGTGGAGCTGTAGAAGGCTCAAGGGGCGGAGCTGTTGAAGGCAGAGCTGTGGGAGGCTCAAGGGGCACAGAAGTGGACGGTGGAGATGTGGGGGGCTCGAGGGGCTGAGATGTGGAAGACAGAGCCGTGGGAGGCTAGAGGGGCGAAGCCGTGGAAGGCTCAAGGAGTGGAAACGTGGAAGGCAGAGCCGTGGGAGGTACGAGGAGTCGAGCCGTGGAAGATGGAGTCATGGGAGGCTCATGGGGTGAAGCCGCAGAAGGCAGAGCCATGGGGGGCTCGAGGGGCGAAGCCTTGGAAGGTGGAGTCGTGGAAGGCTTGAGTCTAAAAGTCCTGGATGACTGGGAAATTACCTCCTTGGTTGTGAGCATGGGCAGAATCTTGGGAACATCCTCTATGGTCGTGAACACTGGTAGAGACTCGGGAATGACCTCCGTGGTCGTGAGTACTGGCTGAAACTGGGGAATGACCTCCGTGATCATGAACACTGGCAGAGACTCGGGAATGACCTTCATTGTCGTGAACACAGGCAGAGACTTGAGAATGACCTCCATTGTCGTGTACACTGGCAGAGACTCTGGAACAACCTCTGTGGTTGTGAACATGTGCAGATATTCGGGAAGACCTCCATGGTCATGAACATGGGCAGAGACTTGGGAAAGACCCCTGTGGTCGTGAACATGGGCAGAGACTTGGGAAAGACCCCTGTGGTCGTGAACATGTGCAGAGACTTGGGAATGGAGCAGACTCAGGCATGGCTGTGACCTGGCATAGAGCAGATTCAGGCATGGCTGTGACCTGGCGTGGAGCAGACTCAGGCATGGCTGTGACCTGGCGTGGAGCAGACTCAGGCATGGCTGTGACCTGGTGTGGAGCAGACTCAGGCATGGCTGTGACCTGACATGGAGCAGACTCAGACTTGGCTGTGACCTGGCATGGAGCAGACTCAGACTAGGCTGTGACATGGTGTGGAGAAGATTCCGGCATAGCTGTGACATGGCTTGGAGCCTAGCACTTTTATGCTAGATCCATTTTGTGTGGTTGAGCTGTTATGTAACGTTTGAAGGAAGTCACGAGAGCGGGAACTAGATGCAGCTTAACTATAATAACAAATAAATCAAATACAAAATCAGGGTAAACACTGGAACAGGGCAAGACTAGGATCTGGGAAACAAAACAAATGTTACAAATAAGATAGTAATCGGAACATGAACTGGATAGTAACACAACAACTGACAAAGACTGAACAGACATCAGGCCATTATATAGGCAAGGATTAATGAGGTAATGAAAAACAGGCAATGTAACATGCAAATGTTCTCAAGATGAAATTAAATGATAGCATTTAAATATGTAAGAGTTTAATTGTAATGTGCATTGTTTTACAAAAGATGTTTGTGACTCTAACATCTAAGTCTCTAGTTCTCTTCTGGAAGGAGGAAGTGGGAGCCAATTAAACAATCCAACATAAGCCTTCGTTCACACATTTTTCAGAGACAAACGTAAACTAATGCTTTTCAGCAGGACAAATGCACACACACACACGATCATGGCTTCATGCATCTCTCTCTTTCTCTCTCTCTCTCTCCCCTCCGGTGGTCTGGACTTTTATCCCTCTCCAGCTCTCACTGTAACACAGAACATCTGTTAGAGCTAATTTCCCACAGGTGTCAATCCTCTCTCTCCTGGGCTCACTCTCCACAGACATTGCTCGGACATGCCCAAATCTCAACATATCCCCGCCACCCGACTCAGGCTGGGGAGCCATACAGCCTGTGACTTAATCCCCCCCCCCCCCCCCCCCCCCCCCCCCCCCCCCCATTACTAGAGAGGAAATCTGCCACAGCCATCTGCGCTCCAGGCCTGTGGAACACTTCGAACTTAAAAGGCTGGAGAACTAGATACCAATGGCTGATCCAAGCTTTGGCATCCTTCATGCAATGGCATCTATCCCCTTCAGCTGTCTGGACTCCCTTTTTTTCCCTCTACAGCTTTTTAGCAGACGCTTTTATCGTAATTTGTCATACAAAGTTTAACAACATCTCACATAGTTTATCATAGGACTGAAAAGTTCTCACAGTGGCTGGAGTAGTAAAGACATAAACATGTAGCCAGTGGAGTGAAATCAAGAGTGGGGTGACATGTGCCCTATTTGGCTGATTGAAGACCAAACATGCTGCCATTATAGACCATCTGCAGTGGCTTGATTGTGTTAGCTGGAAGGCCAGTAAACAGAGCATTGCAGAAGTCCAGGAGCTGTGTAGCATATTCAGACAGGAAAGGTCTGGTGGAGGTCTTTTCCTGGTGGTCCCTCCTGCATCCGAGCGTCCTCCTGACTTGGATGAGAACTTGTGGCTTTTTAATCAGGGCTTGATGGGCCTTCCGGATATGAAGGCGGATGGAATGGATGTAACTAAGGAATGTGTTGGATGACCAGCGGCCCAGTAGTCTTATTAGGTGATCGGACAGGCCTTTGTGTGCTGCTGTGGTTGTGACGCCGACTTGAAAAGATTGGCTTGAGTATGGTTTATCTGTGATACCGGATTTGAGCAGGACAGATTTTATGTTTTTTGGAACCAGAATCGTTTTTGTCATCGCTGGAGAGGGTATCGAGAGTATTATCGTTTGGGATCCTCTATAGTGTATGTAGTGTGCTAGTGATTGGACAGGCTGGACGGGATTAGGGAGGTTGAAAATAAAACTTTTATGAAATTTTTTGGGTTTGATCTGTTTTGCTTTGTTTGCTGTAGTATCTGATTGTGTCATCATCTAGGATTTTGAAGTCCGAAATAACAGGATCTATTTTCGGGTTGAATTTTAACGTAGTGGTGAGTTCGGAGCAATGGAGGAAGCAATGATGAAGAACACAAGAATGATCATGGTGTCTATGGTCTTTGAGGTGTTTTTGGGAAATCTAGTCTTGACAAAGAGTGTTTAGGCAATGAGTTAGTAAATCGATGGCGAGAGGTTGTCTGGTATCAGTTCTGGGGGGTTGGGCTTTGTGCATGCCCTTGATGGGGAGTGAGATCTGGGGATGGTTTATTGTGGGAGAATGTTTTCCAAAAATGTATTTAGATAAATTTAAGAAAACGGTCAACGGTCATCGAGCAGGTGAAAGAGGTCATCGAGCAGGTGAAAGAGGTAAGGCACAGAGTAGTTATTTGTCAGAATCCAGCAGATCACTTCAGATACCATATCGAAAATCTTCTATCAAAAGTGAGGCTGATGGCAAAGTAAAAAAATGTATTCCAGCGGATGACGAAGAGGTGCCAGCAGTCATAATGCAGGGGCATAATTTTGAATGCCAATGTTATGTTGACTTTAGCAAGCCACGCCTCCCTACTTACTGTTTTGATCAATAAAATTGTTTAATCAACATTGTGATAGCGGAGGGATTATTCGTTAATAGACATGAGACTGTTGTAGCTCGGATGAGATCCTTTGTGAGGGGCTGAGAGATCGATTATGAGATGCTTTTCCCCCAAAACTTTTCTAGTAGCTACTCAAATGGGGTTGATATGGAAATTCTTGAATGGGGGGTTTTCAAAGGGGTCTATCTTGAAGCCAGATTTAACTTCTTTACTGAGAAGGTTGTCTACTACTTGTTGTTCGGTGTGGGCTGATTGCAAATTGTGGCCGATGAGGTTTGAGGTTGGCAACCTGGGGTCAAAACTGTGCTTTAAACCAGACAATAAAAATTGAGTGAATAACTAATTTGGATAATTAGCCAGTTATTTGGCTAATGCAGGAATGATGACAGGAGTACTGAGGTATTTTCTAAGTTTTTTGTTTATTGATGATTTTTTGACAGAGCAAATGGAGCAAGCGTGAGCTCCTCCGTAGAAGTTGTAGATATGCAGGAAGCACCATAGTGATTTGTGGCATCCGAAGTCAATGAAACTATTGTGTATTTGTTTACCTGAAGAATATCTTACTGATCTGCCATGGTAGTCTTTGATGGAAGAATTTGACGGGTTGCTGCTGGGTTGGGGAACGTAGTTATTGGGTTTAATATCTATTGTGGCAGGTTGAGGGGGTGTAATTGAAGAGCAAGACGTAGTTTGGTGTTTGGTTGACCTACAGATGGAGCATGAGATGCTCTTGCATCCCAGGAACACTTATTATGTAAGTCTAAATCTAGCACTCCCCAGTAATGACATTGGTTCCACTGTGCTACTGTAGCTGCACATTTAGCTAAAAATTGTTTGTGTTATATGAAGTGACTGCCTCCATAAGATAGTGATAGTTCGATGAAGGTTGGATAATCATTGGAAAAACCTGAATCATATAACTTTGCTATAACGACCGTAGACGATGCAAAATTCGGCGAAGGTGTGCATGCGTGAAATGCAGCGGGAGGGATTTTTGAGGTTCTGATTGTAGCATGGCTGCTCGTCAGTGCCCTAGTGTGCTCCTGAGATGGTTGATTTTAATATGCTTATTTTTTCTTAAACTCAATGTGCAGCAACAGTTCTGGTATATGATGGACAAACACTTTTGAACATCAGACTGTTGATTGAAGGACTAGTAAATCAGGCTCAGAAAGGCTTACAATATACTTTTCCTCCTCTACCAGCATCTGTACCTGCATGTTTGCGCAGCCCACTGTACTTCCTTCCTGGGAAGAAGCATCGCAGAAGACGGGGTCATAGTGGAGGGAAAGCAGAGTAATTTGTGCTCAAAATCAAACAATGACTGAACACTACAGAGCATTTACAGTTTTTTTTTTTTTTTTACAATTGCTTACATACTAAAATTAAAAATAACACACAGTTAGTGAAACCTGACACTCAAGGAGCAAAATCTCAGCCCAGATCTGCACAAATATAAGCACATTCTCAGCCTCACACTTTTTGCCAAACACTTAACACACTTCTCTACATTAGACACAGAAATCTAACATGATGTCACTTCTTTTGCCTTTCAAAATACCACACTTATGGACCAATTGATCAAACGCTGCCGTCAGGTGTACAGACACTAAAAAGTTAACAGGTGAGTTAACCAGTCTTCAAAAAAATGGAAGGCAATGTTGCAGTAAGAGAAAGAGGGAGAAACATCATTAGCCACAGAGCAATTTTGAATGTCCTGGGCCAAAGTGGTGGAACTGTAGCATCACAACGTGTGCTGCAATCACTCAGAATGGGGTCCTCCACCGTCATACCGACTTAGGTCCTTACAACACGGCCCACATATGGCCTGCGACCTAATTGATGCAGGGTCTGTGCAAGGATGAATTCACCATTCAAGAAGATTCTTCCTTCACTGTCTTGTGAGAGTGGACATAGCCTGTTATGTGGACAAAGTGCTATGGCCAGATCCAGCTAGGTGAAGAGAAGATGCTTAGGTTTTTTTTTATTTTATGCTTCCTTTTGTGTCTCCATGAATGTTTTTGCTGTGTTTACTATATGTACTATTCTATTTAGAATATGTTCTGTTTTTCAGCAAATACAATCTTTGGAAATGTATGGATGTATTGACTGATTTTAATATGTGGAGAGAAATAAATACTTTCATCAGTACTGGACATATGTGTTGTGTTTGGTCAATATATTCATGTACATTACTCTAACAATAACTCTGGAAAAATCAAACCCAGGCTATATCATATGTCATGATATGAGAAGAAATGTTACTGTAAGTGTTTTAGATTAAGCACAGCAGTGTGTAACTGGTTCAAACAGAATCAGATCGTATGAAACGTGTGTGCCATACAGTGTCAAAATTGGGATTTATACAGTTTTTCCCAATTATTTACACAAGTTTGCTGAATCTCTAGCAAAAGAAAACACTGCAGTCAAAACTATTTTATCTCTTTCCAAAATGTTTTTTTTTGCATCAAAATGACACACACTGATGTGCTCAACACTACTATGAAGAATCCATCAGTAGGTTTATCCCTTTTGCATTGTTAGAGTTACATTGTAGCCGGATGTAAAATATTGTTATAGTAATGTATACCTAGTCAAATATACATAAATAAACACACAAATGCAATACTGTAACAAAACATTGTTAATTATTTCCAAAATGCAGTATTTTTGAACACTTGTGTTTTCTATGTAACACTTTCCATTCCCAACAGGAAAAACATTCAGTAAGACAGTAAGGTTTTCTGTACGAAAATAAAAAAAATTCGTAAAAACTTTCAAAACTCTAAACACAAAAACACTTTCAAAATGTAAGAAAAAACAAATTAGGCTGCATCCTGCCTCCTATTTTGGTCTGGTCACAGCACCTCATCTACATCACATGCAATGTTCTCCCTGGCTAACAGTGGGTAAAGAATCTTCTGGAGTGACGAATCCAGCTGCTGAAAGCCCCCACATCAACTTCACCACATGTATCCTCCATTGCCTGGAGGAGAAGCATGCGTGAGAGGGGATGCTGGTCATACACCTTCCATTGCTATGCCAAAAAAAAAAACCCTCTTCAATTGGGTTTAGGAATGGGGAATATGGTCGGAAGTATAGAACAATAAATTGTGGGTGGTCAATGAACCAGTTGCGGACCAGAGCAGCCCGGTGGAAACTCACGTTGTCCCAGATGACAACATACCTGGGCTGCTGTGGTCCACCCCTCTGCTCGGCTGGAATGAGGATGCCGTGTAGTGTGTCCAGCAATGTGATGAGAAGGGCGGTGTTGTAGGGACCAAGATTGGGATGGTGATGGAGGATGCATTGCTGGCTAATGGCTGCGCACATGGTGATATTTCCTCCACGTTGTCCAGGGACAGCCACAATGGCACGGTGACCAATAATGTTCCGTCCCCTTCCCTTTCTTTTTGCTAGGTTGAAGCCACCCTCATCAATGTAAATATAAACGTTCTGAATTGCAGCGGCAAAGACTCTCTGAAACAGATAAAAAGACAATGTGAAATAGACCTAGAGCAGTCAATATGGTTAGGCACAATACACTGGATTACAGTACTGTAATGTGTCTGGACAGTGCTAATAGGATAGTAAATTCACAGTACAGCACTTACTTGCACATATTCATAGCACTGTTCCTTAACCCTCTCTGGTAATGTTTGCCACCACTATGTTCTCAGTAGCAGTCTCCAGTCCTGGTGTGAACAACTTTGTACAGTAAATGTATTGTATACTGTAAGTACTGCAAGTAATAATGTCTTAAAGTATTGAATGTCTGTATATTCAGCACTTGCATACTGTAAAATTACAGCAGTCCAACTACAAAAGCCCAGAGAACAAAGAAAAGTCTAAATGAAAAGCACATTACATTACAGTACTCTCAAAAATGTTGAGCAACTGCAAAATTCAATGACTCAAGTCAATGAGATATTCATTCTCAGAATCATGTCTTCATGCTTCATGTATTTTCTACAATTGGTTTGATCACACCATTAGAAACAAGAGTGAAAAATCATTGTGTGTAAATAATGACAACTGTGTTGTAGTTGGGTTTAAATTTTGCTGCCCATATTTACTGTTTTGCAACACAACTGCATCACAGTGCGAAATGTGTTTGTGACGAGGAGGAGGCGTGGCCGGGCCATGAGGGTACACAGCCATCGCTGAATCAGCCAACCAGCGGGAGAGCGAGATAAAGGGGAGGCACCATTTCGAGGTCGAGAGAGATGTACGTGGCCACACTGCATGTGTGTCCTTATGATTTATGTTGTATTAAGTTTGAGTTTTGACATTAAATATACGTTGACTGTTCAGCCGGTTCCCGCCTCCTCTATGTGGTTACAGTGGTGCTGAAACCCATGAGGGAGGAGGGATGAGCTGTCACGGAGTCCTTGCCACTGCCATCCACCAGGGGAGCAGCCATGGCCTTCTGCCTGGGGACAGAGGGGTTGCTGTCGGCAACCAAGAGTCGGAGGAACTTCTGCCATCCACCGAAAAAGGGGAGGAGCGGTTCCGTCCACAATGGCCCAGAAGACTCTGTCTGCCGGGGGAGGAGCAAGCTGGCGTCTGCTATAGGGCGGAAGAGCGGTTGAGGACCTGGTGACAGCACGTCCGGGAGCCGGCAAGCAAGTTCTTCACTCTCTCTCACCTCTCTCTCTCTCAGCATGTCTCTGCTCACCCTTTCACTCCCCCCACGCCTCCCCTCGTCTCTCCCACAGGTTCACAGGAGGCGGGGTAGAGATTAGCATCCATTGGTATTAGCTGCACATCTCTTGCTTGGTTTAAATCTTATCTCTCGGATCGCACTCAGTTCTTTAAATTGAAAAATTTTCGTTCACAGTGCTCTCCAGTTACTACTGGTGTTCCACAGGGATCTGTCTTGGGCCCTTTATTATTTATAATATATCTTCTACCTATCGGCTATATTTTTAGGAAATTTGGAATCCACTTCCTCTGCTATGCAGATGACACCCAGCTCTATATGTCCACCAAAACTAGTTCTTCTCTCCCACCGTCTTCCCTTCATAACTGTTTACTTAAAATGCAATCATTGTTTTCTTGTAACTCTTTCAAACTCAATAGTAATAAAACCGAGGTTCTTCTTGTAGGTACTAAGTCTAAACTTGCCAAATCAAAAAGTTTAGCTCTGACTATTGACAATTCCACTTTTTTTCCTGTTTGAAAGTTAAGAGTCTGGGTGTCATTCTGGATAGCACACTTCACTTTCTTTTGAAGCACATGTAAATAATATTACCTGGTCTGCTTATTTTCACTTGCGCAACATAAACTGTCTTCGCCCCTCCCTCTCAATTCACAGCACTGCCACTCTCATACATGCTCTGGTCACGTCCCGCTTGGATTATTGTAATTCCCTTCTATTTGGTCTACCACAAAAACTTCAGCATAAATTACAGCTGGTACAAAACTCAGATGCAACGATTACTTCACAAACTTCTAACTCTGTCCACATAACCCCTATTCTTCAACAACTTCACTGGCTCCCTGTTAAACTTCGTATTGATTACAAGATTCTGTTATTGAGCTTCAAGGCTCTTCATAGCCTAGCACCTTCCCATCTTCTTGAACTTCTTCATATATATTCTCCAATCCGAACTCTTAGATTCTGTTCCTCTCTCTCTCTCTCTCTTGTGATACCTTCGGTTCGTCTGACTTCTATGGGGTCCAGATCTATTAGCAGTGCTGCTCCACGACCACTGTGATCATCTTTCCACTTTCAGGTCCCTCCTCAAAACCCATATTTTTAAATGAGCTTACTACAAATAACTCTTATTTATGACGGTATATATTCCTATGATAATACACATTTTTATATGAGATTTTAGGTTTTTTATCTTTTCTGATTTCTTATTGTAAACTTGATTATATCTGTAAGGTGTCCTTGAGAGTCTTGAAAGGTGCCTATAAATAAAAAAAAATATTATAAATTGTATTATTATTAAGACATCCTGAAATATGCTGAGATGCATTAGACTTATTTAATTATCTAATAATCGAATTTCTTCTTGCCTAGAGGACTACTTACCTGACACAACAGTGTGTAAGCAGAAGGATGGCTCTTTAATGCTTTAAGTGTCATCCAGATATATCCAGAAATTACTGAAATTCTGAAATTAGTTTTTAAAATTAATAAATGAACAAATTTACATTTAAAGCATAAAGTGTCACGAATAATAAAATGACCTTCAGATGTATTTCAGTAGCCTTTAAACACTTTCTCCAAAGTCTGCTCAATTCCATGATCATTGAAGCACTGAAGAAAGCTAAGGGGCTGAAATATTTTCTTGCTAGTCTGTTTTAAAAAAAAATGAAAATTTGGACCTTCGTGTAGATAATATTAACTAACACGCAGAGCATTATGCAAGGTATACAATTAATTACAAGACATTAGTTTTGAAGCCAAAGTCATTCTGAAATGCAAAGTCTGATTGTCTGATCCAACACAAATTTGTTTAATTCTTGGCCTTGATAGGAGACCAGCTTTTTCTTTTATTGAAAAACCTTAAGCAATCAAACGTTTGTGGTCCATGGTTAACGATATAATAAAATAAAGATTTCTTTACATTTCTCATTAACATATTTTAAATAAACTATTTAAAAAATAAAAACAAGGTTTATGTTTCCCAAATTTGTGTAGGCGAAATTTACAATGCATATGTATAGTTTTATGTTTATGGAATTTAATAGAATAATAAATGACTAGAAACAATTTTGTAACCATTTATATGAGACTCAATAAACAAAAATAAAATCTTATAATAAAATATTTAAGTAAGGTAAAGATTTTCCAAATTTGTGTGTATAAAAAGTATAAGTATGCTTATACATGTATATATAATATATATATATATATATATATATATATATATATATATATATATATATATATATATATATATATATATAATAACAGTATATTATATATATATATATATATATATATATATATATATATATATATATATATATAGAATGAAATAAAAAGGGACCAGCCACTGTTATCGGCCAATGATGTAAATCGTAGAAGCACTGGCCCCTCCCATCTCAGAGAAGCCTAGCGCGCGGCCGTCAATGGCAATGAGTTGTGCACGTCACCTGTCTCTAACATGTAGCAAGGAACACAAACACGGCTCGAATTTCTCCTCAGATTCGGCCCTTTTACCCTACAATCGGATCTCACTTATCTTTATACAGACCCGAATTGAAACGGGATGTCAAAAATGTTCGCTAAAGCTCGCAAACCTAACCGAGAGCCATTGAGGGCAGAAGTGACCGTATGAATTAAACGGCATTAGCTAGCCAGATAGCTGGGGTTACCTTCGAAACGAGCTAATATCATCCACGGTCAAAATATTTAGATGTTCAGCGATTGGCTTCTCTATAAGAAAGCCAAACCCGACAGTCGACTGGAACGTGGCGTCTTCTGGAGGACAAATTTCAACCTGAGAAACGTAAGTAATACCACATTTATCAGACTAACTAACTAGCAAGTTAGCGTTATCTGCCGGGCTGGACGTGTTTTGTTTTCCACTGCACTGAGGGCCAGTCATCCTGCAGCCTAGCGGTCTTAAAACCTAGTGAGCTGCCTAACTAGATAGTATTTTTGGGTATCATAAGCCTTCTTGTGGAGCATTTCAATCATGCAAATTATGCCCATAATACTAGCTAGGTAGCTCACTAGGTTTTGAGACTGAGCCAATCGTTCCCACAGTAAACACACTAACCAAGGCAAAACAGTCCTGTCGCACATGCGCAATATTTGTTATTTTTATCATTGTAAAATGTGCATCAAAATCTGCAACCAGTGGATGAAATGGTCCATGTTAGGTGAATTAGTAGAATATTCAAACAGGAACATCACTATCAAACTGCTCCCACAGTGCAGTCATAGCACCAGCTTAGAGATGAACAGATTCCTGATTCCGATACCTGAACTCTCTGTATCGGCTTATCCCGATCCGATACCAGTGTTGTTTTTTTCCTTAATCTTTTTTTAAGTGTCTAGGCAATACCTCACTCCGTGCATTTAAATACACATTTGAAGTTCTATTTCAGTCAATTTAAGAAATAATTTGTCTTTTTAAAATAGCATGTAAACGGTTTAGTCTGACTGTAATCATACCAGTCCGTTTTCTGCTAAGTTTAACTAACAGACATAGATAATGTGATTGTAGCTCGGCTTCGTCCAGCATGTATCAAGTTAATCAGACCACAATTGTTTTCGCCGTTGTGTGTATGCTCCTAAAAATAGGTACTGCACAAAGTGTACACCGCATTGACTTCTATAATCCACACAGAACCGGGCAGAGCCGTCGCTGTTAGAATCAAAACCACCGGGCTGGCCCAGTCAATGTGGCATTCCTCTACCCAGCTCATACCCAGCATGGCCTTTAATTCTTCCCGAACCACTTCTTTTTTGTGCTTGGGTAATTCGAACAAAACACAAAACAGAGAAGGAGAGCAACAACATGGGTAACATGGTGAATGCTAGAATTTCTTTTTTTTTTGGAGGAATCAGGATCTTTAAAGACCAAAGTATACTTCAGTTGTCCGCGTTGCTGATCGTTCCGCACATGGTTTGCATGACGCAAATTGCATCATCAGCACGGAAATAAAAAATTGTAACACAGAATTAGGGTTGAATGATTAATCTAAATAAAATGTAAATCTCAATATATGGTAGTGCGATTATAAATATATTTTTCTGCTATTGACTGATCCCACAACTAGTCCCAAAGCTTACAAAGCCGTAGGTTGCCTTGAAATCAGGAACACATAAATTGTGCAGAAGACTCCGTGCTTGAAAATAGCTTCAGGGCGTGGATGGATTTAAAAGGACATGGTCATGCTATCAAACTATTTTTAAATTATGTTTTGATTAAGTCTATTTGTTTTACTTAGTTGTAATGTTATGATTTTACTGGCTTATTATAACTGGATGTTTTTTCTTTGTTTGAATTCAAGGTATTAGTGGTGCTTAATTGTTTGCTTAATTTATTTTAAAGACCCTATATCATATGTGCCAAACATCTACATCTACATTTATTGCCTACATCATCCCTTTGATTTCCCTGACAACCAAAGCCATCATGCACACACAATGTCAGGTGGCTTTAAAATGTAGTCTTTACCAGCCAGTTGTCAGATTTCCATTTTCATGAAACCGCAAGTGAAATTTGTTGAACCTGGAGAACACGTCTTGAAACTGAACTCTCCACTCAACAACCAGACCCTAGTCATAAAACTGATTTTGATTTAAAAAAGTGGAAGCTCAGATTTTTTATATATATATATTCTCTTGCAATCCATAACCTACCAACTGAGTTCTGGGAACAGGAACATTTAAACTCGAGTCTGTAACTGAACATACACCACTGGAACCCATAATAAGAAAACTGTACTATGGCCAAGGTTAGCATGCTAGCATTGTCTTGGATGTCCAGAACAAAATATGGGGTCCAGTAGAAACAACATGCCAAACAAATCATAGGAAATATATGTTATGTACTATTGATGATAAAATGTTATACATCATAGGAAAGGGTCTCTGCTTTCTAATAACTAGATTGAGCTTCTAGTCCTCTCAGAGAGTATGTATGTCCACGTTCACTAAAAAAAATCCATGTAAGTCCAATTAATATATCCAAGAGTTCACTAACAGATGTGTAGTGATAGAATTCTATTTATGGTGCAAAAGGTGAATAATTATTTTATTTTTTTTATTATTCATTTTGTAAGATTGTTTATGAGAAAAATAGTTTTTCCCATGCTCTTGAAAAATTTATACTTTGGACATACATGCCTTTCATTAGACAAAGATATACTAAAAGTATACAGTAAAGATATACTAAATAAAGTATACAGTAAAGATATACTAAAGCCAAGCGCACACTACAAAACTGAGCTCAGACTGGATTTATCAACCACACCATTCGTCTCCTAATGAATCTACGATCCAGAAATTCATTAATAAACTAACACTCGCATAGCAACAGGAGAATTTATTTGTGATTGTGATGTCAACAAACAATTTGAAAGATGATCTTGCACCATTTATATTGCTTTGATTAGCACAGAACGCGAAAAAAAAACCAGCTGAAAATGAGACAGCGGTTCAGGAGATGCGGGTGATGTTTTTATTTTCTAATAATTTTTCGTCTGCTGTTTCCCAATGTCTTTCACTCCTTGTGCTCTTTAGTATTTCTTTGGCTGTTGCTCATTGCCGGTCTCTTCCTCGTCTGCACGAGAGCTCATTCCTTACGATGATGACTCGTTAGAAACATTTCAACCAGGTGATACTTCTTGCAGAGCAAACAGGTGGAAAAGCACATATGAGATGCTTGATAGATTTTTTAAAAAATCATAAACCCGCTGTTTGTTTCTCTTTACCATCACCTGTGGTGAGGAAAGGAGAAGCTGGCACCTGCACTCTCAAAATTAAAAATGAAAAGGCTTGCGATAGATTTGTTCTAATTAATAATTTAATACTAATATATAAAAATGATTAACAATGCTTTAAACATTTAAAAGTTAATTAATATAATCAGTTGAATTATTTACTTAATTTTGTGTGTATTTTCTTGTGGTCAGTGTTTGTCACTTTATTTCACAATACTGTCATATAAAGGCTGTAAATACACAGTACACCAACAAAACGGCTACTTGAGTTAAATAATGTTGTAGTTACAGAAATGTCCACAAAGCTGGTTTATAGTTGAGCCAGAGCTGTTCATGTGTTTTGCCTATGCACAGCCGAATAATCGATAAGATGTTGATGTATCAGAAATTGATTTGTAATTAAAACGTGTCTCCCAGAATTGTAATCGGATTGAATCAGGAATAATCAGGATAGCTTCCTCTCTACAAGTTACAGGTTAAAATATTGCAGTCCTGTAGGCTTTCATGAAGAAATTGGACCTGGTCAGTGTGAATGTAGACAATGATGTGATGCAAATAAGGCAGTATGAAACTGAGCTGCCACCTCAACCTTAGTGCCTGCAACCTCAAGACTTCCTAGTTAAGCTTGGTCTCCTATTTACAGTCTGTGAACAATTTTATGTTTGTTTGAAATAGGCCAATTACAAGTCAGACAAGATAATAGAAAACAGATGACAGCCTGTTATTTTAATGGACCGGAAATGCCGTAATAGGCATGATTATTAAAAAAAATTATTAACTTGATCAAAAATGTTAGGAATCAATTAAGCACGTGAATACATTTATAGTAGCATATTGTTTAATTGCTGATGATACTTTGCAAAACTTTCATTGAAGTGGCTTTGTTAATTGAATACTAGTTTGCCATATAAGCAATATGTGTTAAGCTGGCTCTACACTTGCTGATTTTTCCAATGATTTTCAGGTGTTAGCTTTATTAACACAATCACTGGCTAGGCAGAGGGAGACAGAGGGTGCTTCTCAATCAGTACCCTAGTTCAGTAGTCAGGGCACTGATCAGTGAGTCAGCCATTCGCAGTCCCATTTGCAAAATTGTTCCAGTGCACTGACATATTTGCTCCCTAAAAAAATCCCAGAATGCACCATAAAAACCAGGGAGCTTTGTTGTTCACTATGTTCCCTTACCGGAATTGTCGCCATGTCTCAAGTGGTGGAGCACAAGTGTAAAACTATGAAGTCCAAGCCTTATTTTCTCTTTAAAAGAGATGCTGTTTGTAATGTCTTCCATTCATAATTACCATGAAAGTGAAACAATCTTTTAAATATTGGAGTTGTTAAAAGGTTTAATATACACTCCTATGTATTTTTATTTCTTTATTTATGCCATTTATCTGTTATAATAACACTGTACATTTGAATATCTTCAAGGAAAATAAGTGTCCCAATGTTCAGTGGATCAGTACCCTTACCAGTGCCCGAATTCATTGTTCACAAAATTCTGATCTATGACGTAGGGAGCTAGGAAGCGGATTGAAACACAGGAAGAGTGTCCTTTAACATCTCTCAGCAGGAGGTGTTAATCACTTGACCATCAGGACTCCCTGCTGAGTTAATGACTTCAAACACTAAAAAAATGTGTTTTGTTTGAAAAAAGATTATTCTGTCACTGAGAAGAACTGGAACTTTTTTTTAATCACACTCTGGTGCATATCATCACAAACCCTGATTAAAATCCATAGTGCGAAATAATGCAGAAGCAACAAATAACTGATAAAAATAAAATTGACTGACATTTACAGTTTTGGTGCATTTTCAAATATAACCTTGCAACATTGGAACTATTTTAGCCCCTGTTTTGGAGCAAGCAAGCTTCAGTTCTGAAAATGCCCCCAAATCACTCTTATTGCAGTTGCAATTTGGTGGTTTGGCGGGCAGGGATCAGAGAGAGATATTTGCGATGAGTCGTTATGTGTGTCAACCCTCCACTATTTTTAATCGGCAAGTGTGTCATACATCTGACAGAAGAGAGCGAGATTTCAGCAAAACTGTCTGCATGTGTGACACCCTTGGCCAAAATGAGTTGTTTTGAGTCAGCTAATGTAGAGCCAGCTTTAGTGAAGATATGAGAAATGTAACTAACATCTTGCACTTAAAAAATGCTAGGTATACGCCATGATTGCAGGTGCTTCAATATGCAATATTAACAAAGTTCCTTTAACTTGACAGGGTGTCTAAAACATAGCACTTCTGAGACACTGAGAAAGAAAAACAAAAAAAAACACAAGATGCAGCACAATGGTCAAAGTCCATCTAGTGCAACATGCAAAAATGTGTTTGTAAAGAATTTCATGCTCTCGGGCAAGGAAGAGGCGAGAAACCGGCTTGACATACAAATAATAGTTTAATGGTAAACTCAAAAGACAAACACACAGGACGACGGACATGTCCGTAAGGATCTCTCTCTCTCGCACCGCCCTCTGCGATCGGCCTTTATCCCTCTTGGTGGCTTAATTAGCCTAATACGGGACCGGGCGTGTTGAGTCACGACCCGGCCCCGCCCTCCACCGTGCCACAGTGTTCAATGTGAACGACCCCATAGTTATCGAAAAAATGCTGAGTAGATTGTTCTGCATTCTGGACAATAACGCTCCTCCCACCCCAAAATGAATTTTATCCACAGGATCATGGATACTTTGAGTATATGAAAGGGTCAGTTCATGTCTGTTGCTATTAGATAATAGATTTTGTCAGGTGCTTAATTTGCAACATGCAGTACAACTCTTTACTGCACTCTTTGCCTGCCTGCCTGTGAATCAACCAATAATACAACTGCTCCTGTGCATTGACATAAAGACGTTTGTGTCTCATTTGGGCTCCGTAAGTAAGGCCAGTGCAGCAGTTAAATCACAACTCGTCATAACTGCCTAGTTTAGGGTATCTGACATTTTGATATACTGGCCTTGAAGAGTTCAGGTAAGGAGCACTTGATGTGCGTGGATCTCAGCAATGCAAGTTCACACATCATTGTATTGCTTTCACACTGCACTTCAGCTGGTCCTTTTGTTTACATTTAATCAATGAACTTTGGTTGCAGTGTTAGTTTTGTTTGTCAGCTATCTTGCAGCACTTGCAATTCCAAGAGACTGATCACAGGAAAGATGCACTGAAGTGCCCTGTTGAAGCTCTCTGTTGCCATAGAAACCACTCTTAGCTGCCACTCCAGGCACTGTAGGCATGGAAACGGGAACATTTGACAGTGGTCCAATGGTTACATCATTTCAGTGCCATAGATCTCAGGAGCATGTTGAACTCCTCTTCATTTCATTGGAATGTAGAAATCTTGTTCGAGCAACCTGTGTAGTCTGGATGTGTAACTGTTGAATGCAGGCCAACAGTAGGTCATGTAAGTATAATTTCTATGGCCATAAAATGACTCTCCTGGAAATGCAGTATATTAATAGAATTCCTGGAGTTAGTGTAGGACTGTTGTCAGGTTTTAGACTAGTGCTTGCTTGATAAGAGGTGTTTGAAATAAAAATATGCTCTGGGTGACAGCTTGGACTGCAGCCGACTCTTAGCAACACACCACTGAAGCAATATCTGCATTCGGAGCTAGAAAGAAGTTTTAAACAGTCAAGCAGTGGTATGCTGTTTGCAAACATTCAGACACCAGCATGCCACTGGGGGAGGCGTTTAGAAGAGCATTTAAAAATGAGACGCCCAAGACCACATAAAACATTAACTAATGCGACATTAAACATGTTATCAGTAACTACATGCCTCTTTTTATCAGAATTCAAATTCAATCTGTATAATATTCTGTTTTAATCACTTATAATGATTTAAAGTAATATAGGCCTAGCCTATATGCAGTATATAATGTGTTATCTGTCATGTTTACATTCTGTATTCATGATGCTAATCTGTTAAAAAGCTATGTGACCATAATATACAAAAGTAGGTGAAACAAATCAATACAGTGCCATAGTACTACACAGCTTTATTATACCGATGGTACTACAGTGTTTTTTTTATTAATTGTAGTTGAATGTCTGTACTCAATGGTTATGTAGTGAGATGCTGATAAGAGAGCAAGGCATAGTCAAGACACAACCGCCAAAGACCTTCATCTCTGGGTTCTGTAAGTATTGCAATTTGATGTTTTGATATAAAAACTATAATAAAATATATTTCTCAGAAAGAAATGTATAATGTCTATCGTTTATGTCTGAAATTACAGTTGCTTTCACTCTGTAATATATAATTTGCTGGTAAAAGGTAGGGATGAGCTAAACTATCAGTTTAAACTACCAATCGAGCTAGGCGACTGTAAGGAACCCATGTATAGGGCTGCATTATGTCAATTTCATTATGTCCAAACGAAATATAGCCTATACAATATATCATTTTAACTTATCAAACTAATTTAGTTATTTTACAATTAAAAAAAATAACATATTTCCATAGGCTATTACTATTATCATAAAAATAACTTCGCAACATACAAATGGAGGCTAAAGAGTAAACTTGTTCAAGAACCATTTCTGGGGCTATACTGAATTATGACACGCATGACAATTCACATGTAGTACTATGCCATTGCATGTTATTCATCCTGAGAGAGCCTGAGCAGTGTTCTCATAGACAACACTATTCTTACAAACCACTCTCAGATGACTGACAGAAAAAAAGTTAGAACTCACCATTTGCACGTGTTCCAAAGCACAAATGAACTTCTGAACAAAAAAGCAAACCAGACACGTGCATCACCGGGATGTCTTTCGTCTGGTCTTCAAAATATAATTGGGGTTAAAAAATATCAAGCACATTTCTTTGTGTCCAGCAGCATTTTTTTGTCGAGAGTGGCGGGTAAATGTGCAAAATTTCCCGCCACTGTGCATGAATACACTGGTTGTTAAATTTAAAAAATTGCAGGGGCACGAAATGTAGTTCACGGCATCCAACAGTTCAATAATCCTTATTAAAGCAGTGTCAGACAGAATTTGCAGAATGACTTCTGACTTCTGCACAACACCTCTCAAATAAATGTCTGGATTATGAATAATAACAGGAACATTTATATCATAGCAGAGGATTTTGACGTCCTACAGTGAAAAAACTGCAATTGATGGCTGTATCATCGGTGCATTAAAGGACTAAATGTAAATAATTAAAGAGACAAAACTCTGTTTATTTGTGGAACTCTGCACAAATAAAAATAAAAAATATTTTTGTTCATCAGGGAGACTATTTTAAAATAATTTAAAAGAATCGCGATTTGTAAAAAAAAAAATTCCCCCTGACTCATATTCCTCGTTGTGCCTCTAATTACTATTCTTTTGTCCATTGACTTATACTCCTATCTGTCTGCCATAACACTCATGTAAGCCATATAAATGTATATCACCTAACACTAATCTCTGCTCATGATTTTACGTGAACTATATTCACAAATTTCATAATAAAGTATATGCCTTATATATTTGTATTATATCTTTTGATTATCATTGAGTGGTTGTAACAGCTTTTGTTTTTGCTGATCTCATGTGGATTACATTCATAGAATGAGGCAGAAAGCATTATTTTTATAAAGTATGCAGCATAAAGCAAATGACAGTACAGATGATCTTCAATCGATCACTGGATCTTTCCGGTCCCCAAAACAAAATCACAGGACTTTATAACTATACACCTGTCGCTTTCATGTCTGTGGTCATAAAGTAATTTGAGAGACTGGTTTTGGCCTACCTGAAGGACGTTACTGGACCCCTGCTAGACCCTCTTCAGTTTGCTTTTAGTACCATCATGCCTGATCTTCTCTCAACCAAACTGACCCAGCTCTCTGTGCCAACCACAGTCTGTTGGTGGATCAACAGCTTCAAGCCATGGTCCAAATCACTGAGAGCAAATATTTTTATTTAATAAATATTTTAGTGAACATTAACTGAAGCTCCTGACCTGTATTGGCATGATTTTTGGCTGTACTGCTCTGCTGCGAAAAAATTGGCTGATTAGAAAATCACATGGATGAATGTTGGTTCCATACGGTCTGGTATGAGTATTTCTGTAACTGCTGATCTCCTGGGATTTTCACACACAGCAGTCTCTAGAATTACTCAGAATGGTGCCAAAAACAAAAAACATCCAGTGAGGGGCAGTTCTGTGGACGGAAATGCCTTGTTTATGAGAGAGGTCAACAGAGAATGACCAGACTTGTTTGAACTGACAAGGTCTACGGTAAATCAGATAACCGCTCTGTACTATTGTGATGAGAAGTATAGCATCTCGGAATGCTATTCTGAGATGCGGGTTAGCACGGTTTTGGTGGCATGAGGGGGAACTACACAATATTATGGAGGTAGTTTTAATGTTCTGGCTGATTGGTGTATATTATTTAGGATTATTTAGTGGTTATACAACATAGTATTACTCAATTGGCACTGCCTTTCATATTTGCTGATTTTAATAAAAAAACAAAAATTGTACAACAGTAATACACTGTAACAAGAATCATTGAAAACAATGGGAATAGTCAAAGTGAAATTTCTGGATGTATTACAGTAATTTGAATTGAGGGTAAAATGTGCTTAAGTGTCCTGAAGATAATGTCAAATAAAGATAAAGGCCAAAAACTTATTGGAGGTAAATATATGCTTTAATTTCTTATGCAACATATTTTGTAGTGATTTTGGGTTAAAAATGACCAGGACATGAGAATTACCCAATAGAGTGAGTAAATAAAGACATCATTTTCATTTTTGGTTGATCTATCCTTTTTAAAATAAAAATTTATTGGAAACTTTTTTTTTTCTGTGTAGACTGAAGATATCATAATTCATAATGGTGAGGGGATCATGGGTGATTGTGGATGAAAGTCAATGCTACAGGTGGTCTGAAATAGCAATTCGATGAGGACCAGGCTTTATAAATTCTAATGTTTTTCTTTTGTTAGGTCCCAACATTGAAAAACTCTTCAAAGGTCTAGTCCACTTACTGTCTCTACTGGATGTTTTATTTATTGTTTTAATGCTTTGGCACACTGTGCCCTCTGCATCCACACACATTCATAGGCAATGAGTAATTATCTGGGCTTTTTTATTTTACTGTGATGCTAAACAGAGATCATGATCAAAGCATGGAGTCAAGGCACAGGTGCTTGAACTGTTTCCAGCGAAACTAGCATTTATATAAGAGTGGGCAAGGATGTAGATTTTTAAACAATGGTGTATATATTACAGCTGTACAGATAACATATTTTTTATGGATATGTTACAGTTACATGTAAGCGCTCATGATAAATATGGCCCTGGCTTTGGTTGCTTTAGAGGTCTGAGGAACTGCAACTTCCCATTGATGAAAACTGAGAGGTGGACTCTTCACTGAATGCTGTGGATCTTGTTAAATGGATGGGGGGTTGTATGCAATCCTATCTGGTTTTATTTATAGAGCAATAGGCGTGAGGTGTGGCAAGCTCAGATGCTCAGACATGCTGTTCAGTGACATCATAGCATACCGCATGACTGGATTGCAGCTTGCTGAGCAATAGCGGGGTATTCATGGTACAAACTAGGGTCCCTCTATGTGTCATCTAGACCCTTTTTGCAGCATGTAAACTCCACATGTTATTAGCTCCTTGGATCTACAGTGCTGTTTTAAAATGTATGACTGTACAATGAAATACAGTAAATAGAATAATTCTTCATCAACTTTAAGTGAAATCCTGTAAACACTTTCTTAAATATGAAGTCCATTCCCTCATTTCATTACAAAAAAAAAAAAATCCTTTTCAGCTCCTTTAATTTGGTTCACTTCAAGGTGAAAACACCCATAGAATTGAACTTGTGCATTTTTAGACTGCTTGTCTGAGATTTCTCAGGTGTATACACAACCATGAAGGGCAGAATTTTTGGTCTCCCTAACTTTTCTACATTCTGCCTTTTGTGTTAAGGCCCTGACACATCAAACTGACAGTCGTTCGTTGGCCAATGTCGGACCGTCGTTGAGCATTTCTCAGGCTAGTTTTTGCGGTGTATTCTGCACCGTCGGCTGAAGTCGGTCCCCGTCTGCTTTTTTCGGCCGATTGAGCATGTTGAATCGGCGGCAGAGCTCATCGGTGAGTCAGATCATTCTGATTGACTGTTCATCTTGGCAAACCAGTGCATGAGAAGAAAAACAGAAGTAAGCAAGAAAACAACAAAGTCAAGAGGGAACACACAACGCTCTTCTCATTTCTCTACATTTCTCATTCCAATATGCAAATATTTTTTATAATGGGGCAAGTGAAGACAAATTAATCAGCATGATTCAGGAGAGGCCAGCTCTGTACGACATTAAGGAAAAAAGTTATGTCAACCGTGTGGTGAAAGCTGAACTCTGGCATGAGATAAGATTGACTTTTTTGCCACTGAGGTCTTTAGCAGAAAGACTGATTTTACGGAACAGGCAGTTATTATGTGCTAGCATCAAGAATCCGTCCTGTTAAAAACAGTACAGCAAAAATAACATTTTTTTGGCATTACAAATAGACACGAAATTTACATACTAACTAGGCATAATGCTTTTTACAAAATGTTACTTTGTCTCTCAGAGAAAGAGCTAAGGAAGAGGTGCGATTCATCCTTCTCATGATGAATACGTTTTTTTAAGGAACCTTCAGCTGATTGTGATTCATATTCACCCTCAGATGGCAACAATGCTGATACTTGGACCAGCACCCATGAAGAGCCCAGCTTCTTTGAGGCTGAGCCATGGACCAGTACTCCCCTAGCTTAATCCACCATCTGTGGAGCAGAGTCCACAGTGCTGAGAGAGGAGCCTTTGCCAAGTACCTTCAGACAGTCAACTACTCCAAGGCCTCAGGGGAAGCACAACAGGAAGATGCTGGACGAATCCTCCAGTGAGGCGGTAACACTGGAAAAGTTAGCATCACAGGAAAACACCAATGATGCCATCTCTGCCTATTGCAAAAACCTTGAGCACAAAATGTGGAAATTGCCCCCACATTTACGGCCACATTTCCAGCATGAGGTTGACAACTGCATTTTCAAGTATTCAGTTGGCCAGAACCATGCATTAGAAGCCTCTGACGGACAGTTTACACACCTGGTATGATAACCGTAAATTTTCAAACCGTGGTATACCGTGAAACCGGTATACCGCAGCATCCCTACTGTAGTCATAAAACTGAAACTAAGGCCAAGTACTGGACACAAGTTTGTCAGTGTACTATATTCACACTTTTCCTATACTATGCATGCATATGCACATGCTATATTTTGCCCCACTGAAAGGGCACTGCACCAATGTCTGAATTAAAGTACTGGCATAGTTTATCCTGAACTGTTTGGCTGGTGTTGTACTGTTGGTTGTGTGTGGCAGGGAGGCCTGCTGTAGGTCAGGGTCTTGTCTCCATCTTCCTGGGACAGTGTCATGATCTGGTCGATTCCTGCCATGTAGAGTTCACAGCACTCTGTACGCAGAAAGTTGTGCAGAGCACAGCAAGCCAAAACAATGTCCTCCAGTTTGCCAGTGTTTTGAATATTAATAGTTGTTAGAAAGACTCAAACGGTTTGCTAGGATGCCAAATGCATTTTCTACCACCCTCCGAGCTCACAAAAGCCTGTAATTAAAGATGCGTTGCTCTAAATATTGCCTGCGGTTCGGATATGGCTTCATGAGGTACTTTTTCAAGGGAAATGCCACATCTGCCACAATGCAATAAGGAGCCAGCAGGTAAGATTCTGGAAGTGGTGCAGGGGCAGGGATGTTCAATTTTCTGTTCTCCAGGGCATCCTGCAGTGAGCATCCACCAAACACTCCACCATCTGAAATCCACCCATTGCAACCCACATCTACATGCAGGAATCTGTAATTGCTGTTGACCAGTGCCATTAGAACTATGGAAAATGTATGCTTGTAGTTGTAGAATGTTGATCCAGTTCCTTGTGAGGGGTGAATGTTAACGTGTTTCCCATCCAGAGCACCTATGCAGTTTGGGAATTTCCACTGAGCCTGGAACCCATCGGCTACTTGCTGCCATTCTTCCATTGTGTCGACACACTGAAAAACAAGAAAATAAAATTTAAAACAAAAGCTAGTTTTTTATGTCAGACCCTTTAACTCATAGTCATTTGGTCATGTTTCACTGTCTGAATGCGTACAAACTACACTATAAACATCAAGCTATAAAAAAAATCCATAAAATGGATATAACATGCTTACCTTCAGGTATTTCTCTTTTAAGACCTGGTAGATTGCTTCAAGTTTCAGGAACGAATTGCCGAATTGTTGACATTCCCACTCGGAACTGGTAAGAAAGGCTCTTGAAGCTTTCTCCTGTAAATATTACAAGCACAAAACTCCATTATACTATACAATACTGCAGTGTTCCTAACTTCCTACACCTTTTCCATAGTCAAATCAAACACCTTTCATGGATTTTCAAGCACCTTACAACTCTGGTAAATTACATATTGATATACATACAATATACACCGTATACTGATTATTGCACTTCATTACATTAGATTATTGTTATTAATTATTAATGCTATTGTGCTATACACAACTAGAATTGTTTTATAGGTTGTCTTTTTTTTTTTTTTTTTTTTTTAAGTAGACATGCCATCCTAAATAACTGAAATTTCAAGACAGTTCAAGTACTTTCTTCAAAATCTTAGCACTTTTCAAAGCTTAAAAAGCCAAATATACACAACTGAAAAGGGTGTTGTAATGTTAAACAAAGAAAAACCTTAAGCTTGCCTACCTGTTGCCAAGAAACCGTGTAATCATCAGACATTCCCTTACAGAGATACAATCCTGGTAGTTTGTGTTTTGCTTCTGGATGTTTGGACTGATAAGTTCCTTCAGCATGTGGGATTGAACAGGAAAAAGCAGAGCGAAATTTTTTAAATCGGAGGTTTCAGTTAATTCCAGCTCTTGACACGGGTACGGGAAAGCCCCTTGAGCCTGTCTTTGGAGTATCCAGGATTTCACCCATATAGTACCTATTTTTTGCATCCGCTTCTTCCTTCTTCCACAAGCTAAAGACCAAGGGCTGACAATGCCAGTGCCATTTGCAACTTATCAGACATATCTGATATATCACAAATCCGTCTGTGGTGAGTGAGATTTGTGTGAAAATGGTAAGCAAACACTGTTTTGGTTAAGTTTTGTATCCCAGCAGTCACTAGCTCTTTCGGTTTCCCGTTTTAAGTAACGAATACGGACTACTGCCACTTGCTGTTATGAAAAGTAATTTCCTCTCATGCAGACGCAGAACGGACATGCAAGTTGGCCATCGGGTGTCGTCTTTGCAGTGTGTTCAAGAGCAAGTTCGGCGCTAGTTCTTTGACGTCAGTTTGGGGTGTCACGGTCTTTAGAAGCCAAGAAATGCTACTGGCCAAGAAATGAGGCAGCATTAATCTTCTTTGTATTGATCTACTGTAACTGATTTAATACTCCTTATATCTGGTTTATACTTGGATTAGATGAGTCTAAATTTAATTATGGTTTGTTACATTGGTTCCCAGAAAGCCACTGGTAATGTCCATTATACAACTCTGCACAGTCTATTCTTGGGTGTTGGTTATGTTCTTATTGGGGCATGTTAGCCAAAGCAGCTTACTGCTCTTCCGAATGAGGTTTGTAATCTATCAGCATTTACAGGGTCAGCCTGTTGACCATTACATAAAGTACTGGCATAATTGTGAAGTTCATTTGATTTAGATTTGACTTGAATGCTTAAAGTATTTTGGTTGCTTTGCAAAATAGTAGTCAAATATTCACCATTATGGTGTGATACATTATCTTGTTTCATAATGATTAAAATGGACCTAGAATTGTTATTCATATACTAAACTGTGGTCTGGCCTGAGGGTCTGACCTCCTTTCACTGATGGCTGACTGCAAGCTCTAGGTTCCAGAACACTGCAAGCACTGTTGGATTAAACCTGTGTTACTGAGGTCACGTGCGCCATGAAGAAATGGTGTCACTTTTACTCAACTCTGTAAAAAGATCCTCCTTTGCAGTGAATCTCGATATTATCTTAAGTGAATTTGAGGTGCATGACAGCATTCTGGATGATGCCATGGTTTTTCATTATTAGCCTAGATTATCATCTTGAGTAAAACTCTGTTAACCGGTTTTGCAAACTTTCAGTATTGAGGCAAAAAAAAAGTCATGTCATATCACAATTGAACGTGTTTGTGGATGCGTGTCTTAGGGTGATTTCACACTGGCACTTTTGATGCACACCCAGGTTCGAATGACATCAAAGTTTGGTTCTTTTGGGTGATATAAATTATTTTTTCATTTGAAGTCCAAATAAATCCCCTTCTTAGAGCAGTTCACATTCTTCACATCTCTTGCAAAAAGCTCAAGGCAGACAAATGCTAACATTCATCACATCATTGCACATTCAATGTGTCAATGGCAGACAAACACATTGTTTGTACATTAATAGTTTTGTGGTAAATCCAAGGAGTTGAATACTTTGATAACACAGGAAAGCTGATGTGTTTTTGAGTTGTTACATATTTACAGTGGTAACAGGTGCTTGCACTCATGTTGAAGATGAAATCGGACCATGGTTCAGACCCAAATAATATGATGTTTACAGAGACCTGCGGGGCGAAGGGGAGGGGAAATAAAGTCCAAGCAATCGAACCAAGTGTGAAAGCACCCTTAGGGATATATGGATGCTAAGCACAGCCCTAGAATAGGAAAACAGAAAAATACACCACACAACATATAAATAAGAGTTAAAATAAGAGACGCTCCAACATGGGGCACAATACCGCTTGCCTACTTCCTGGGTGCAGAATGATGTGCTTCAATGTAACCGGAGTGCTTGGAGTCATTTCAAAAGCGCATATCTGTAAGAAAATTATGTGTGCACAACATGTAGTTCACCGCATCCAACAGTTTTTTTTTTCTTCATCAACCATTTTTTAAAGCGGAACGTTGTCTGTCAGACACCTCACCATAAAGAGTTGGCAACAGACTTCATGGTCTGTCTTTATTTCTGCACACAGAAAAGGGTGAGTTGTTGGCAATTCTTAGTATTTGCAAATTTGAACTTTCAGACATGCTGTAATTAAGATGAATATGCTGTTTTTTTATTTGTAAGAATTGTGTATGAATATTAAGTTGCCCATTTTCCAGTAGTAATTCTTACTCGTTGCACAGTGAGCACAGAGAGGATAAAGATAATGCATACGGGTATACAAAATGAATTAAACGACAAATAAACAAGCAAATACAAATTTGAGTATATGTGATGAGTCGTGACTATCAGACAGTGTGTGGAATGATCACGAGCGCTTTTCATACACGCCCTTGGTGTCAATCAAACATGTGCCCTCTGATGGTGCTCTCAATATCTCCTCAAATACAAATCATAGATATTAATGATTTCTTATCTGAGCAGTTTTGGAGCTAGTAATGGATATATCTTATTTTTGAACGTGTCTCTGCTGTGTGTGATGTTCTCATTGTACTTTAAAAAATCTATGTTGATATCAGCCAATATTAGTGTTAAAAAAATCGGTATGACATGTCTTTTATATTATACTGCCTCACTCTTAAAATCTGGCTATTAAACATTGCTCAGCTCTGTATGAGTATCCTGACCAGCTCAACATTAGGGATGTGCGGAATAACTAATTTCACAGATGTTTAAACTAAAATTTTGGAGTTGACTAGTCTAAAAAGTAAGAAATTCTCAGAAAACAGTAAAAAAAAACATTGTATTTATGCGGCCCGTTTAAAATACTTATTCTATTCTAACAACAGCCAAATTTGACTCAAAATATCTGTCTCCGCTTTCTTCTATTATGGTTATATTTTTTTATTTTTTTTGCTTAGTTTTTTTGTATGATTAATGTTTTCTTGTTACAAAAGCCTAACTAGGAACTTGGTCTGCAAATTAGCCTTTGACATGAAGCCTGTATGTGGACCATAGGCGGCTTGAAATTGTAGCAATGTTTCTGCATTGTCTCTGTTCAATAAACTAATAAATCAATTAAAAAATAAATAAATAAGCTGAAAAGGGGCAATTATCTGCAACATGCTTGCATTATGATAATTATACATTAAAGTAACATGATACTCAATCACTGAATCCACGTTAGAGAATGAAGGCATATTTATTGAAAACAATTAAATTAATAATTGTGGACCAATAGAGCAACCAAATAGCCTGTTCTAAATGGAAGTCACAAAGTAAAAGTTACTTAGCATATTAAAACTGTCAAGACATTGTTGAAAATATTTAACAGGTAAGCCAAATTGAAGAGAGAAAATTTGCATAGTAGTTGTGCACATTTCACAACATGCATTAACCTATGACAGCTGTTCAGTTAAGAATGATGACCAATAACGGTTATGGTGTAAAAAACAAAACAAATAGCTTAGATGGAAAAAATAGGCCTGTGAGAAATGTACAATAAACCTAATGTATTTTTTTAAACATGATTTGAATAAAAGATAGTTTAACCAATTAAGCAGTCAGCATATCGTTGAAAATACCCTTCTTGATAAGCAGAGTAAAAAAAAAAAACATTTCACACCTAGCCTAAGATAGTAATTTTCTGGGCTACTTCAAAAGCATACATTTTTGATGAGCAAAATTTACATGTCAACATGGTTTGGTGAAAGACGGGACCTGACATGCCTGAGGTGATTATCCTATACTTGAAAAAGCCTGCCCAGTGGGAAAATAACTTGCAAGCATGCACAGATTTAGAGAAGACTCAAATGTAAAAACATCCATAGTCAACGTTTTGGAAATCTGCTTCCTGCACCACCACCGATGCGATTTCTGTAGCTAATTTGCTCATCTTGCAAAAGGATATTTTTCTGCGCACGCCACGAGGGGGGGGGGGGGGGGGAAACCTGCGCAGCCTATATTAATTATATTTAAAATATGTAACATTAACATGCCTGTAATTTAAGCGCAGCCTTATTTTATAATATATAATACCAAATGTGAAATAATGGAAAAATATTGACACATGTAATTCCAGTGTGGACTGGCAGCATCAGAACCGTTTAGTCGACTAGTCTCGCACATCCCTTCTCAAAATAGCATCTCTGGCTTAACCAATGTTGTGAGTTTGGTCGACCAGAGAGGGGGAGTGATTTAAGAATTTGTTTGAAAACTGTCAATATTTGTTTTTTAAAGTGCAACAGTGCCCGCCCACTTTTTTAGCCATCTTGATTTCTGGAAGAATTTTTACCATAATGTTTTTTTCCCAAATGGATTTCATTAAATCCTTCATAAGAGTTTTAAGTCATAAATCAAACCAACCAGCTCTGAGGTGAATCACATCATTACAAACTATACTTGTAGCATAAAAGTATTTGTAATCAGATAAAAAGACAAGCACTCAAGACTGTGTACTACAGTACTACTGTACGACAGGAATGAACTACAATCACATGAAGCACTGCGAATGGCGGAAATAAATTAAATAACTATTGATTTTAAAAGTTGTTGATTACTATATGTTTAGAAAATATTTTTTAATTTATTAGTTTGAGAGTGTAGGGAGACTGACTCTATTGCGTCATTCTCAGAGCGTCATGGGAGTGTGTAGTTTCGTTTGGTATGATTTGTTGTCTGCAATTATCTGATTGGTGGATCATTCTGTTGGATCATGGAAGTGTAGTTCTGCACTACGAATTCCACCATTGAACTTTTTTGAATTAAGTTGAAATAACTCTGTGATTGCTGCAATAGAAGCTTATATTTATAAGTTATCATTAAAACTAATTTCGCACATGGAAAAAATTAATAGTGTTTTCACATCCGGAACCAGACTGTTGCGCTCTATTCCATTTGGCGGCACAAATTATACACCTCACCTTTAGATGGTTGTTTCTTTGTCTCCATAGACAGTGGCCTGAGCCATGGGGGCATTTTTGGACAAGCCCAAAACGGAGAAGCACAATGCTCATGGGGAAGGGAACGGCCTGCGTTTTGGCCTCAGCAGCATGCAGGGCTGGAGAGTGGAGATGGAGGATGCGCACACTGCAGTTGTAGGCCTGCCACATGGTCTGGATGACTGGTCATTCTTCGCGGTCTATGACGGTCATGCCGGCTCACGTGTTGCTAACTACTGCTCCAAGCACCTGTTGGAAAATATCGTTGTCGCAGGGTCGGCAGATGAACTACGGAGGGCTGGAGCTCCAGCACCCGAGACGGCAACAATAGAGGCAGTGAAAAGGGGGATCCGCACCGGCTTCCTGAGGATCGATGAGCACATGCGCAGCTTTACGGATCTACGGAATGGCATGGACCGCAGCGGCTCCACTGCAGTAGCTGTGCTACTTTCTCCAGAACATCTGTATTTCATTAACTGTGGGGACTCACGGGCCCTTCTCTGCCGCAATGCGAACGTCTGCTTCTCCACGATTGACCACAAGCCCTGTGACCCACGGGAGAAGGAACGCATCCAGAATGCTGGTGGCTCGGTGATGATTCAGAGGGTGAATGGGTCGCTGGCTGTATCCAGAGCACTAGGTGATTATGACTACAAGTGTGTAGAGGGCAAAGGCCCTACAGAGCAGCTTGTGTCACCAGAGCCAGAAGTATTCGAGATTGCTCGATCTGATGTGGAGGATGAATTTGTGGTGCTGGCATGCGATGGTATCTGGGATGTGATGAGCAATGAGGAGCTGTGTGCCTTTGTGCGATCGAGGCTGGAGGTTATCGATGACCTGGAGAGCGTGTGCAATGAGGTTGTTGATACTTGTCTACATAAGGTACAGTTTCTTACTCTCTTATTGATTGACTTGTGTGACAGTTGTGCTGGAATATAAGCATCTATGCATTATATCTAGGTGAGATTATTTTCTGTGTTCTTCCTGTTTCCCCCCTTTAGGGAAGTCGAGATAATATGAGTATTGTATTAGTCTGTTTGCAAAGTGCACCCCATGTATCAGAGGAGGCGGTTAAGAGAGATGCTGATTTGGACAAGTACCTTAAGTCACGTGTAGAAGGTGAGAAATAGAACCGGTTCTGTTCCCGTGATGCACAAGCACACGTGCAAATATACTGATACCTAGTTTGTCCACAATGGGTTGGTAAGCGTTCATGCAATGACATGCTACAGGTGTGAATTCAATTGAGTTATAAACATCAGGGTTGTGGGAAATGTATGGTATATTTGTATTTTTTTAGCATAGTATGTATAGCCCTAGCCTGGACACATACATAAAATCTGGACTGCCTAATCTTATAAAAGCTAGGTAAAATGAGGTTTTTAAAGGTTAATGTTCTATGGAGTTTTAAATCAATAAAACCTACCTCTCACTTCCTTAAACCTATACCTAACTGATAGTGTCATAAAAAGCTAATGAGATGAAAAATGCAAGTGCTGAAGCGACCACTAAAATCTGTGGTGCTTAAATTACACATTTTATTAGCTCACGTGTCATCTTGCATGCATCTCTGGACACATACCCAGATCCTTCGCGTTGTAGCGCTTTCAGTGGAGCTACTGCGCAACTTGACCAAGCTTGAATTAGGGCTGTGCAATATATATTGAATATTCATGATATTATTGCGATTTTGCTAGCGATATAAAATTTAACAATATTGTAAGCATTGTAATGATTTTAATGTGATTTTTAGTGTGCCACTGTTTTCTAAAGAGTGCGTCATTAGATTAATTTCAGTATCCTTCATAGCTGCACAATTAAATGAAATAACACCATATTTGCTAAGTGGTCCTATTTGATTATTAAACTGCAAACACTGCAATTTGTAATTTATTGGGCAGAACAATGTAGATGTGTAGAGATTCATACTTTCAACTGTAATGCCAAATCTCGCCAAACTGCATCATGATGCACATGCCCAGCCCTCTCATTAGAGAGGGTGAATGTCAATGAAGGGGTCCGCAAATGATTTGATGAATAAAATTGTCCAAAAAGTAAAATATTTTGCTATACTTAAACTAATTTGCCAGTTATATAATTACACCTGTGATATCTTAAAGCAAATAACTTGATTTTTGAGTAGTCTTGCGTTGTACTCTCAGTACCTTGTCAATAGCTTGAGACTTTCATATTCTTTCAGTCTCCTTTTCCACAAACCTTCAATTCTCTGTATTGGATATTTGAATGTACTCTGGCAAATGCTTGTTAGTATTATTTGTGGAGTTTTCTGGGTAATGTAAACATTAATTAACTAAGCATTGGGCAAAGGTTGAAGTAACGTTGTAATGGTTGGCTGGGTGCTGAGAGGGCCTGAGGGAGATGTTGGGACTGCTGCTCTGGTGAGGAATGTCCTGGCTGAACATCTAAATGGCAACAGGCCCAGAGCGGCCCAGAACAGCCCAACTGTGCTACAGGCTTTCCTTCTAGAGTCTCGTACTCTCTTGTCTCTGTATCTTTTTGTGCCACTATTACTTTAACTCCCATTTTCCTGTTGACACACTTTTTTTTTTCTCCATCTCTCTTTTTAAAATGATATCAATTAACACCAGTGATCTATGCTAGTATTCACAAAGCATTGCTTTAACTCTTTTTCTCAATATCATCTATAGATGTTTGGAGTAATATAAAGTCCTCTTTAAGACAGGAGGTCATATATACCCAAGTCTTGACTGGACCATTGAAATAAATAGTTAATAGGCTTTAACCTGTGGTTTATCCTTTGTTTTCTCATCAGAAATCATGGAGAAAGCAGGGGAAGAAGGCGTGCCTGAGCTGGCACATGTAATGAGCAGCCTTTCCCAAGAGAGTATCCCTAACCTCCCACCAGGGGGTGGCCTTGCCAGCAAGTAAGAAAATATCACAATTAAAAGCCACATGGAGGTTTACACCTGCATTGACACATTTGTTGGACATGGTGGTAGAAGCTTAATGGTTAAGGATCTAGAATGCAAACACAAAGTTTCAGGTTCAATCCCAAGTTGGCCCAAAAACAAGATCAGAATAGCTCTATAACCTGTACGCCCTTAAGCAAGGCACTTAAAGCCAGTTTGCTTACAATTAGAATGAAATGTATCTGCTGGTTGGCATTAATTTACCTGTTCATGGGTAGTACCCACACCCACTATATAGAAAGACAAATTGACATTCTTTTTTAAACCTCATCTTGATCTGTAATCTCCCTGGTCTGTGCTGTGTTTGCTACACAGTAACAGGGTGACTGGGAAGGGCAGTCATGTCCAATTTAGTTTTACATATTCATGGGACAAAATATAGTGTGACTTTTAGTCATTCTTATATATATTTAATTCAGTTGCAAGAAAAATTATGTGAACCCGTTGGAATTACATGCATTTATGTAAAGTGTCTTAAACCTTGTTTGATCTTCATTTAAGTTGCAATAATGTACAAACACAATCTGTTTTAATCAAATTATTGTATTGCTATTGTACATATTGAATGCATTAGTGTGTGTTGGTTGCAAAAAGTATGTAAATCCCTAGGCTAATGACATCGTTCCTTCATTCCTGTGGTAACCAACTGGCCCCAATCTTCACACAGATCTTCAATAGATCACTGGAGCAGTGTGAAGTCCCATGCTGCTTCAAACGCTCAGTTATTTTCCCTGTCCCTAAGAAACCTAAAATCACAGGACTTAATGACTACAGACCTGTCGCCCTGACATCTGTGGTCATGAAGTCATTTGAGAGACTGGTGTTGGCCCACCTGAAGGACATCACTGAACCCTTTCTGGATCCCCTTCAATTTGCTTATCGAGCAAACAGGTCTGTGGATGATGCAGTCAACATGGGATTGCATTACATTCTGCAACATCTGGACAGACCAGGGACATACGCAAGGATCCTTTTTGTGGACTTCAGCTCGACTTTCATCGCAATCATCCCCGCTATTCTCTGGATTAAGTTAAACCAACTCCCTGTTCCCACGTCTTCCTGTCAATGGATTACCAGCTTTCTGGCGGACAGGCAGCAGCTTGTGAGGCAGGGAAAATTCACTTCAACCACCTTTACCATCAGCACTGGTGCCCCCCAGGGATGTGTGCTCTCCCCACTACTCTTCTCGCTCTACACAAATGACTGCACCACCAAGAACCCCTCTGTCAAGCTCCTGAAGTTTGCAGACAACACCACTGTCATCGGCCTCATCAGAGATGATGATGAGACTGCATATAGAAAGGAGGTTGAACGGCTGGCTGTCTGGTGCAGTCAAAACAACCTGGAGCTGAACACGCTCAAAATGGTGGAGATGATTGTGGACTTTAGGAGGAACACCCCAGCATTGTCCCCCCTCACCATTCTAAACAGCACTGTGGCAGCAGTGGAGTCATTCAGGTTCCTGTGCATTACCATCTCACAGGACCTGTAATAATTATGTGCAATACTTAAAGTCTATTTATATTATCCAACATATCCACTTCTGCCATTACTTACATTGCTCTGTACATAATATACTGTATTTTTGTTCTTTATATAACAGATTGTAATAGATTTGCACTACGTGTGGGTATGTATGAAGGTGAGTGAATGTACGTATATGTGTAATTATTTATTTTTATTCTTTTTCTGTTTTTTTTGTTTTTAATTACCTTTGTCTTGCTGCTGTTTTTGGTATTGTTTGTATTGTTGTACACTGGAAGCTCCTGTCACCAAGACAAATTCCTTGTATGTGTAAGCATACTTGGCAATAAAGCTGATTCTGATTCTGATCAACAAAAGCTAATTAGTCAGGTCACACCGCTGAATGCTCAACGAGGTAAAAAAAAAAAATAAAACCTAGAGTGACCGCTAAAGATTTTAAGGAATCATTGGAACTGGTTAACATCTCTGTACATGAGTCTACTATACAGAAGACATTAAACAGGCATGTAGGAAAGAATATTTCCATAAAGGAAGCCGCTGCTTTCCAACAAAAAACGTTGCTGCACTCCTGATGTTTGCCAAAGACCACCTTGACACTCTACAATGCTACTGGGAAAATGTGTTGTGGACTGATGAAACTATGGTTGAATTGTTTGAGAAGATCTCACTGCTGTGAGATGCTATGTATGGCTTAAAAAGAGTGCAACATACCACCATGAAAACATAATCCCAATGGTGATGTACTTTGGAGGGAGCATCATGTTTTGGGGCTGATTTGGGGCCGCTTTGTGGCCTCGACCGTTGCAATCATCAAGGGAAAATTAATTTCCAAGTTTATCAAGATATCCTACAGGATAATGTCAGGGTGGCTGTGCACCAGCTGAAGCTCAGTAGAAGTTGGGTGATTCATCAGGCCAATGACCCTAAACATTGAAGTTGATCCACTACAGAATGGCTTCAAAAAACGAAAATCCACGTTTGGATTGGCCCAGTCAGAGCCCAGACCATAACCCAATAGTGAGGCTGTGGAATGACCTTGAGAGCCATTCACATTAGACATCCTAGATTATAGATGAGCTGAAGCAGTTCTGTAAGCAAGAATGGTCCAAAACTCCTTTTGAAAGTTGTGCAGGTCTGATCTGCAGCTATTATTATTTTTTGTGTGTAGTTGGCTTAAGCATAATGTGATTGTATATACTTGTGACTTTGAAGATGAGCTCACATTTTATGGCCAATTAATGCAAAAACACTTTATTCCAAAGGGTTCACATACTTTTTTTCTTGCACTGTATAAGAGGGAGGAGTATAATGACTTTAACATAATGTCCTATTAATTTGTGTTGACGTGTGGTGAGCAGGGCGTCACCAAGTGGAGAGAGGAGAGAGAGACAGGCTCGCCGGCCCCAAACATGCCGCCAAATGGTCCTCAGCCAGGGGCACTGCCTCCGTCAGCTACGCTGGGTGATGGCACTGGACCCACTCAGCTGTCATTTTCGTTTGCCGGCTGATGAACTGCTACAGCACCACCGGATCGAGATTCTCCTCAGCGTCGCTGATGAAGGCGGGCTCGTCGGCCCCTCTCTCTGCTCTCTCTCTCTCCCCTCACTCCACTCAGCAATGCCCTGCTCGCCACAAAGTGTTTTAATTTTCTAATACAGTTTGACTGTTTTCTGAAATTGCAGGCACAGTGTTATTGAAACAGTGTACAACCGGTTGAACCCCCAAAGAGAAGAGGATGGTGTGAGTATGAAAGGCCTAGAACCTCCCAGACTGATGGTAGACTTACAGTTGCCTTGATCCATATCTTACTCACTTAGAGTATTTGTTCTCTCCAGCCCACTCCCCTGCTTAATTAGTTTATTTACTGCTGAGAGAGTAAAACATCCTGCGATAAACTCAGCAGTAATGAGCTCTCAAATGGGTCCCAAAGCACAGTGATTAAAATCACATAAGTACTCGAAATTCATCCCATCAAGGAGGTGAACTTAGTTTTATCAGTGTGCAAGCAGTCGAATGTTAAGTTAATTGTTACCAAATAAGTACTTTTTTAAAATAGCTTATAATAAAGCAACAAGCCACAAGATGTGACAGGTGCGCATTGATTTTACAATGAGAAAAGTGTCTTCTTGGGCACAATGAGCGAAGCATGAAGCGTTACCATTATAAAATCACTAGCGCACATCTTGATTTTACAAAATGGCTGCAATTTATTAAAGGAATAGTTCCCCAAAAAATTAAAACTCATCTTTTACTCCTCATCAAATCCCAGATGTGTATGACTTTCTTCAGCAGAACAAATAATTTTTTGAAGTATATTTCAGCTCTTTAGAAGCATACAATGCAAGTGAATGGGTGCTAATATATAGCCATCATAAAAGTAATCTATAGGACTCCAGTGGATTAAGTAACGTCTTCTGAAGTGAAACACTAGGTGTGTGTGTGTAGGAAATGGATCAATATTTAATACATTTTTGAAAAATAAATATTCGGCCAGCTGTGGTGTTTTTTTGTTTGGTTTTTTTTTAGTAAAAAAAAGTTTTAAATATTAATCTATTTCTTATACACACCTAGTGTTTCACTTCAGAAGACATTAATTAATCCACTGGAGTCATATGGATTGCTTTTATGCTGCCTTTATATGCTTTTTGGAGCTTCACATTTTTGGCACCCATTCACTTGCATTGTACGGATCTACAGAGCTGAAATATGTATCCAAAAATCTTAGTTTGTGTTCTGCTGAAGAAAGCCAGTAATACACATCTGGGATGGAATGAGGGTGAGTAAATCATGAGAGAATTATCATTGTTGGGTAAACTGTTCTTTTAATAATCAGAATAAACAATTTGCCAATTAATATAGTTCATTAGCCTATCTTGTGCAGACCAAGCAATTTAGAAACTTGATGCATTAAAGGAATACGGCACTAAAATTGCTTACACTAATGTCGCTCCAAATTCGTATGACTTTTTTTTTGTTCTTTCAGTGGAATCTTTAGCAGTCTTCACAGGGTTTATTTGCAATGTAATGGAAGTGAATAGTGACTTTCATCTGTCAAGATTCAAAGGACAAAAAGCACCATAAAACCACACTAATTCACCTTTTGTGTTCCCCTAAAGAAAGTCATATGGTTTTGTAATGACATGAGGGTGATTAAATAATTACATCATTTTCATTTTTAGGTGAAATATTCCTTTAATGTACAGTGTGTAGATACAGGTGTGCATTTATTGGAGTTTTATGATAACTTCGAACTCAATTTAGAGTTGGAACTATCGATTTTATAACCCTTTTTTTTTTTACTGTTCAGCCATGCCCGTCATGATGATGAATGTCACTACTCAACATGGGGTCCTGAGAAATTTCACAGTGCATTGCATGTTGGAAAGCCTGCAGTTGTATTACCTGCCTTGTCATTGCACCTCTGATCATGAAAGTTTGTGTGTGTGGCAAACAACTCAGGTGTTAGTTTTGGTGTGTTTTAATTAGTATGGCACATTCTTAAGTGTTGTCTGGACACTTGTTGGACAAAGCTGGACTTTTGATCCATGTGTTTCCCTCTCCCCTATTGGACATCCAAGAGATCTGATGTGTGTGAGAGATAGATCGCATTTTTCTTTGGACTGTGATGTTTTGAGAAGTAGACTAGATATTAGTGTTTCTCTGTGATAGCCAGTGTCAATGTGTACCAGCATTCTAAGCTTTATAATCTGTCTACCCCTACCTTTTGTCAATTAATTCATTTTATATTAGAAATGTGTAATGTTTTGTAATAGCTGTGGTAATTGGATACAGTATTGTTGATTTACCTAAGACAGGCATTGATCAGCATGTACAGGTATACTTTTGAGGTCAATGCATGTAGCACTCAAACATAAAAGACAGTATTCTCATTATGAACACATGTTCGCTTACATAATTCAAAACACATAAAAAGTATAAATGCACATTACTAGAACTAATTATGTATGTGTGTGTTCACCCTTTGATTAATGCAGCCCAGCTGTTTCATTTGGTAAGTTGATACTCATGTTTTCTGCAGAAAGAACGAATTTTGTGCATCTGAACATAGTGTAAACAAAATGATGTCTGAACAAAATGACACTTAATCGACCTCAAATGTACTTATGAATCTTATAAATGCATAAAAGTTTGATGGAATCTGTTGGATGAATTGCTGGCTTGTTTTATCCACAGTTTTGTATTTGATACATAACCTGTTAAATGTCATTCAAGCCCAGTAGATTATTCACTACTGTATTCATGTTTTATATTACCAAAGCTACAGTGTTGTGGTCACTGAATGCAGATGGCTTGTTTAACTTGGATTCAATTATATGTCCTATGTGTGTAGGACACTATGAAATGGCTTACCAACATGCTTCTTTGAATAAATAAATTATACTTGGGATCAGGAACTGAAATATTATCCAGTGTCTGAATCTAGGAGCAAAAATATTTCTTTGAGCCAATGAAAACTTCATTGCAGCATTTTGCAAAACCTTGCACATTGATGCTTTGCAGATACATTTTTTTTCTTGTGAAGTATATGAGGATAAACATGTCTCCAGAGAAGTGAGAGGAAGAAGCACCATCACAGTGGTGTTATTGAGAAGAAACCTCATAATTATAGTGGGAAAAACTATCCTACTTACTTTTACACTCAAAATCATGTCTGGGTTTTATAAAGCACATTTAAAGGGACAGTTCACCCAAAATTTGTCTAAATTCTATCATTTACTCACTCTCATGTTATTCCAAACCCATATAACTTTCTTCTGTGGAACACAAAAAAGAGATGATGGCCTCAGGCACCATTTACTTTCAAAGAAAAAAGTGCAGTGAAGGCTGAGAAACGAAATAATTCAAATAATATTTAAGTTGAAATTATTTCAGGTAGGGGGAAAATCATCAGAATGCATCTGATTTTTTTTTTTTAAATGTCCTCAAGAGGGCACCACTAATCAATATAGACCAGTTTGCACCGTGCTGTGACGATCATTTTATTGCTGACAAATGGCCATAAATTATGTTTTATTTAGCCAGTTAATGTTCTCAAATATTTTATTTTGTTATTTTTTTTCTCCCCAATTTGGCATGCCCATTTTCCAGTGCGCTCTAATTCCTCATGGTGGCGCAGTGACTCGCCTCGATTTGGGTGGCGGAGGATGAATCTCATGGTGCATTCAGACCAGAGGCGTGGAGAGCATCAAATCGACCGGAAGTCATTCATTTTCTATGGTAGCCAGTGTCTCTCGGTGTCGAGAAGTGCCACGGCAACATTATGGTAATGAGCTTTGACGCGGTTCGGCGGCAACCTATTGGAGTATAGAAGTTCTCCAATCTAGCAAAGTCTAGAGGACACAACAGTGTAAACTTGGTTCCCACCAAACATTAGTTCCGAAGACAAAATGGAGAATCTGATTATTGGCGTGATCTGTCCGTGTTTGCTTACAGGGATATAAATAAAAATAAAAAAACGATGCGTGGACAAAGGTGTCTGAAATTGGTGTGCCAGGTGAGTCGATGAAGTGGATATTATAGTTTATATAATATTAAAAGATTTCATGAGGATATACACTACTTGTGATATGTCGGCAAAAAGATACCGGTTGACATGTCTGTATGTTTTGCGGCCCCTTTAAATATAGTTCACAAAACCAAGCATTCTGAACAAACATTGCTGCCTATCTCAACTACGTCAGAGCGAATTTTAACATTCTAGCCGCCTCTGGTCTGAACGCATGGTGAGTTGCTTCCGCTTCTTAGACAGTCAGCCCGCGCATCTTGTCATGTGGCTTGCTGAGCACAGAGACATGCGCGTGTGGAGGTTCACACTGTTCACTGCATCCATGCACAACTCGCCACGAGCCCTACCGAGAGCAAGAACAACTATATAGTGACCACGGGTAAGGTAACCCATGTGACTACCCATCCTAGCAACCGAAGGGTTTCTTTGGAAGCCTGGCTGGAGTCACTCAGCATGCCCTGGATTCAAACTCATGATTCCAGGGGTGTTAGTCAGTGTCTTACTGTGCTACCCAGGCCTCAATATTCTCAAATCATCAGTGCTTTGCACAACTCTAAGATTGCTTATTTTAACATTCCAATGTGCATTTTTTTTTTTATCTTAAATTCAAAAAATAATTACATTTTAAATTGTATTTAGAGAACCTTTTAATACAGGTTTGGAACAATCAAAGGGTAAGTAAATTATGAGTCTAATCCAAATTATTTAATCACAGATGCTCCATTCGTAGAAATAAAAAGGAAGAATGACAATTCTAGGTTTGAAAGGTCATGTAATGTAATGGCTATCTATAATGAAGTACCAAGAAATGCTGATTTTATACCTTATGTTTTTTCTGTCTCTCGTTTTCTGCAGAAAGAACGAATTTTGTACATCTGAACATAGTGTAAATAAAATGATATCTGAACAAAATTTAATTGACCCCAAATGTACTTATGAATCTTAGAAATGCATAAAAGGTTGATGGAATTTTCCATGTATCTGTTGGATGAATTGCTGGCTTGTTTTGAAAGGTCATATTATTCTCTCTCTCTCTCTCTGCGCAGAATAGTGCTGACCTTGAGGACCCATGGTAGTTATTGCACCTAAGGGAAGAGCCCTTTTCTACACAAGACCTCGTCATGTTTCTTCCGTTCCAATGAAACCAAGAGACTCAATGGACAGTCTTTCAAGAGTCACATCACAAGGGAAAAACAGTACAACCAAAAGCATAACAAACATTTTTTTGCCAGTACTTGAGGGAAAGAATAGAGTTCCAGTTATAAAAACTCACAACATGAATAACAAAATACACATCATACAATAAAAAAAATGTTCTTACTTTTTTCGTGGTGGCTGTGGGTGTTCATTCTCAAACAGAGGATGTTATTTTGCGTGATGGACGCATGTACGTGCTGTGGTGCCTTTCCCATATGGCTGCTAATTAGAATGACTTTTCCCTGAGTTCAGGATACAATGCATAAACTTGGCTATGTAAGACCATTGCAGCTCCCTGGTACAGGGATACGGATCATCACTGAGTTTAAATAATGGCATATTTGACTCATGAGTGCATGTGGAACATGTTTTAAAGATTGCTTGAAACTTGTTGGATTTTTGCACCTTTCTCCCCAGCCCCATGTGTGCTGACAGACCTTTAGGTAAAATCTTGGACCTTTAGGTAAAATCTCTGCTTCATTTTGGAGGTGATCACTTGATTGGTTTTCGAAAGCTTTTTAATCTTGCTGTGTCAGAGAATATAGAATATATAAAGATAAATATATAAAAATTCATATACATATATATTTTTTATTTTTTCCAAGTTAGAGGTTCTTTCTGGCTTAACATTTGAGAAGCAATAGAGTTGTGTTGGTGGTGACTGGTGAGTGTGCCACATTGTGTGAATTTTAGACACTGAGATTGTTCAAGTTATGTACTTATGTAACCCAGCCACCCAGGAATTGTTGGTGTTTTTGGCTAAAAGGGATTGTAACTGACCACCAAAGCAATGCAGCTTTTCTCAGCTCCCCTATGTATTATATCTCTCAATCTACTCTCATTATTATCATCTTTCACTTTCACAATGTAGATATGCAGATTTGAACTTGCAGCAAACTGCCTTACCACCCCCCCCCCCCCCCTTCTTTTTTTTCTTGAGTATATTGTAAAGTGGTGTTTTTGTTTTGGTTAGCTGACCATGAGAATACAAGCTTTGAAGAATTTCAAGATTATTTTCTGATTCATCATATAAGTGTAATGTTGGTTTTGCTCAAATGTGTTTTCAGCAGTCAATGATGATACTCAATGGCCTCAACACTTGAAAGGTGACATTGAGCAGAACAATAAAGAAAAATAAAAAAGCTGTCTTGCTTCTCATATTTAACGGGGCTAATTGGTGAAACAAAGCAGTCATGAAGTGCTCACTATGTATACATTAATTCTATTGTTTATTTAAACATACATTAATTTTGCTTAGCAAGACTATTGACTAAAGACAAAGTTTGGTCCACACTGCAGCTTATTCTGGCCAAGAACTGCCCCCTTAGAAAGGAAGAGACTGTTTCATCAATATATAAAGCGATAAACCACATTCCTCTTTGTTTTTGTTCCATTTAAAGTGAATATATCTGAAATGGATTATACTAGAATAATTAACTAGTAAGAAAATAATCAAATAGTGGCAAACTTTTATGAGCAGTTATAAAGAAAGCACCTTAAATGTGTAGAAGACTGATCAAAATTTCTTTCCATTGAAAAGGACAGCTTTTGTCACAGACTTAGAATAAAGTGTGATATACAGTTCTACTGGTGGATATCTAGTTGTGTGTGACTAAGAAACCCAAACAAACTCTTGGTTCAGTCATTTTTTTAAGATTTGATGACCCTAACCTGGCAAACTGGTGGACTTATAGAAAACCTTGATGCCCTAAATATCAGAGGTTATGTAAATCCAGCTAATCAAATTCCATTTTCAATCAGTGAACAGATGGTGCATAGTGGCTCAATGGCACTGTAAGAAGTTCCAGGGCTCAACTGGGCCTTTCTGTGTGGCGTTTGTATTTTCACCCCGTGTTTGTGTGGGTTTCCTCAGGGTGCTTCTGTTTCCCCCACAAGTCCAAAACATGCAGATTAGGTTCATTTGAGACTCTAAAATTGCCCCGTAGGTGTGAGTGAGAGTCCCCCAGCCACTGGGGGTTGCATCAGGAATGGCATCTGGCATAAAAACTGTGCCAAGTAAAAAATGCAGATCACGGATGGTCTGCTGTGGCGACCTCTAACGGGATCAGCCGAAGGAGGAGATGCATCAGTGAACACACATTGGATGTACCATCTGAGGCTCAAATATATTTTATATAAGTAAATAAGGAGTGCAATGCTCTCTACACTTTCATGAATGCTTAACTGAAGGTATAGTATTTGCATTTTTCAGATGCAGTAAGGAAAAGTTAAAAAATGTTCTGCTGTGTCTGTAACAATGAATGAATTGTGTCGTTCAAGTGCCCAAATCTTTTAGAAACAGAAGAGTTGTGAGTTTAAATAAAACTTGTCAGCTGAAAATGAAAGGCATGCTTATAAGACTAATATAGGTTTGTCAGCCATTTTGCCAAACATTTTTTTTTTTATGTAAGTTTGTTCAGGTCCATGAAACACTTTGCTCCACTGTGTTCGTGGCTTTTTAAATAGTGGTGGGGATTTTGACTCATTACTCATTTTGATTTAATTCACGATTTGTTTACTGATGTTTTCTGGTGATTGCATATTTTCGTGGCTAGGTAGTGACAAATTAGTGTCTTATGAGTCATTCTATCATTGACTCATTTGATTTGTGAAAAAACAGAGTTGTTCACCACCGAAACAATGCAAGTGAATGAGAAAGATTCTGGTGGAGAAGAACAGCACAAATAACTTGCCAATTTTTTCACTGAAACGCAAGTTATTTGCTTATATTACGATTAAAGGGATAATTCACACAAAAATAAAAATTCTCTCATTTACTCATTCTCATGCCATCCCAGATTGTATATGAATTTCTTCTGCTCCAAGAAGTATATAAAGGTACCATAAAAGTCATCTAGACACCAGTGGTTATATCTATGTCTTCAGAAACCGTATGATAGGTGTGGGTGAGAAACATTTAATATATAAGTTATTTTATTTACTATAAAAAATTCTCCTCCTGAAAAATCTACCTATTTGCTTACCTGACTGTCCAAGAGAATAGGCAATTTCTCTACAACTTTTCTCTTTCTCCACCCGGTTCTGGTAAAATTCAGAGGAAACATCAAATGGGCACCGGTGCTCCTGCCAATTTTCCACAAATTTTTCCTCAATGTCTTCGGTCCAATGAGACTTTCTTGATACCGCAGCCAATACTAGTTGATGTTCTGTTGCAGGTACATCAGGACTCCCACTGAAACGTCCTGTGCTCCGTTTCTTGCTCTCTAATTATCTGTAGGTCAGCACAGCAGTTGTATTCAATCAAAACACATTTCATATTGCGTAATTTGGAATCGCAGACGAGTCCAGATATTAAACATTCTAGTTATCTCGCTGACATCGGCGACACATCGTCGCTTCTCTGAAATCGTGTCTTTGATATTTAAAACTTTATGGCTGTTGCTCAAGGGAGCGTCCTCTGATTTGTCTACGATTTCGGGCTTTTGTCGGCAATCTCCACAAAACTGTCAGCGAGCGAAAATCGGGCTTAAAATCGTGTAGTGTGAACTCGGCATAAGTAGATTGTAGAAACTTTTTGGTAGAGACCATTTGTGCCAATGGTCTCTATGACCAACTTAATCTTGCGATTCTTCGGGAAATGAAGCCCTCAACAATTCTTCTTAAAAAAAACGTGTGTTTAGCAGAAGAAAGAAAGTCATACACATCTAGGATGGCAAGTAAATGATGAGAGAATTTGTTTGATTAGATGACTAAATCAAAAATTTTGACACAGTTGTCAGCAACATCGAAACCCTTGGAAGGTGTCACTTTGTCACAAATAGTCAAAGCCATGATTGGAGTTATCTGACTTCTCAATAATATGTTGCCAAGGTACTGGGACTTCTAATCTCTACTCTCAGAACTGCCACATTCCTCTGGGAGGGGTTTATTGTGTGTTGGTGTGTGTGTGTGTGTGTATGTGTTTGTGTGTGGGAATGGGTTTGGGTGGTTTACGAGGACTTTTTGTATTTTATTCCAAGTAATATTTACAAGGGTATGCTATTAATGTTGTTTATGAGGACATTTCTAGTGTCCCCATAATTCAAACCATACTAAACAATGTTATTTTGAAAATGTAAAAATGCAGAAAGTTCTTTGTGAGGGTGAGGTGTAGGGTTAGGGGATATAATCTAGTATATACAGTATAAAAATTATGTCTATGGAGAGTCCTCTTAATGGTAGCTGCACCAACGTGTGTGGGTGGATGGGTGGTTGTGGGTGTGTGAGGGATGGAGAGTGAATTGCCTTTGTGTACTATGGACTTGTGAATGCCTCTATTTAACAGGGCTCTAGCTGTGTTGGTCTCACAAGAGTCGTTACTGTCCTCAGGGATTTTATGAAGCAGATAACATAGGCTACAATAAAACAACTGTGGTCAACAACTGCTAAATGAGTTCAATCAAAATCACAAACATTGACACAATGGAGCTGCATGACGGCGTCCAGAACAATGCCTTTCAAGAGGATGATGAGAAAGATATATCTGATGCATCAAGTTCTGGAGAGCACGACACCACAAGCATCTCCGTTAGAGAGAGGCTGGAAGAGAGCGTGTACACTCAAATCAAACCGTATGCTGGAATGCCCAAGGAGGTGTTGAAGTTATACTCCAGCCAAGCTTGCTACCGGGTACCTCGTGAGATTTTGTTCTGGCTGATCATTGCATGCACCCTGGCCCTTATCGCCGTGACCATTGCGATCGTGGCACTGTCACCGCGATGCCTTAGCTGGTGGCAACTGTCTCCAGTCTATCAGGTTTACCCGCGATCATTCAAGGATTCAAACGCTGATGGCGTTGGAGACCTTAAAGGTAATTGTCGACCCTTCTGTAGGTATCAATGAAGTGTTCCTATGAAATATTGCACAGTTATTACTCTCATTGCTACAGTAATGTGTATGTTGAACATTAAGCACTGTTTAAATAAATATGTGCAAATTTTATATGCAACATTAGGCCCCAAAATAGATTTTTGCAGATTTTTAAAAAGCATTTTATCTTAACCCTTTCATGTTCCATACATTTAATAATATTATGGGTAACACTACAATGAGATTCCTTTTGTTAACATTAGTTAATGCATTAGGTATCATGAAATAACAATTAACAATATATTTTTTACATCATTTATTTATCTTTGTTAATGTTATATAATAAAAATACAATTGTTCAATGTTAGTTCATAGTGCCTTAATGTTAGCATATACAACTTTCTATTTAAAAAATATTTAATTATTATAAAACAGAGAGGACCCCTCTAGACCCTCAAGACTGAGTGTGAGATTTAAGAAAAATATCCAACATTTTGATATTTTAATTAAAATGCACATTTTGTTTGGTTCATGTGGTGTAACCCTGAGAAAACTGTAGTGTCTGCCCTAAAAATTCAAGTTGCCTTGAAAAAGACATCTCTCTTAGAAGTAACTATAAGTTCACTGCTGCTGTAGTCAATGTCTGTGCTCAGGTGTATTGATGGCATGGACAGTCATGCAAAAAGCTGTGCTTTTCCCTCATAATGGTTCTGTATAGCACCATAGTTTCATGCAAGTGTAATAAGTTTAATTGCTCTTACATAATGGTCAAAATTGAGTCTACATATGCCATAAAGTATACCAAACTGACTTTACAGCAATGCATTACAGGGTCATTATTCTTTTTCTTTGAAACATATTCACACAAAGCAAACATCGGGGAAGATAAGATAAGCTTATCTTACGTGAAACATGCTAATTACTTCAGTGACCCTCCAAAATGACAGGAATATTAACAAAAAAGATGAAAATGATTATAACAATTGAGTTGTAACATCTCAGTACAGATCAAAGGTACAGCATTGTGCAGATAGCAATTCTATAATTCAAAACATTTTGTCATGTTTGACCTCAGGAATCAAGGAGAAACTGAGTCATTTTGAGTACTTGAACATTAAAGCAATCTGGATAAGCCCTTTTTACAAGTCTCCAATGAGGGACTTTGGATATGACGTAGAGGACTTCAGGCAAGTTGACCCTCTCTTTGGAACCATGGAAGACTTTGACGACCTTTTGGAAAGCATGCATGACAAAGGTGGGAGTGCATTATAATAATAGCCTAGATGTAACATTTTAAAACGGTATCAAGTTCACGTGTTGATATAAAGCGTCACTCATAACTTTTGCTGTGTTTATTGCTGTGGTAAAGTGCAGAGTCTGCAGACTATGGGAGTAATTTAAGCATGTTATAGGCTTCATGAGTAACACAATGATCAATGATTAACAATTTCAAACTTATGACATCAATCAATTACAATGTGAAATCAATCAGTATACATTTTTGGGGTTTCATAACAGCATATAACCTGATTCTCTGGCTCAGGTCTAAAGCTGATCATGGACTACATCCCTAACCATACCAGCGACAAGCACATCTGGTTTCAACTTAGTCGGAATGGCACTGAGCCCTACAAAGACTACTATATCTGGGTTAACTGCACAAATGACAAACCTCCTAACAACTGGGTATGAATGTCCATCTTTAGATTACAAACATATCTGTGAATAGTGACAGCTGTCATCAAATGGGATCATCTTTAGGAGTTTATTTGCACCGATCTTGAAGAACTATCCAGAATGTTTGTCCAAGCACCAAGCTTTGCTATATGGGTATTTTCTTTGTTAGAAATAAGACTGAAATAATGGAAATTAATGTGATTGCACAACTTAATTGCATAATAGTGGCAATAGATGGATGACAATAGTGTCACTTGTGTTTGATGTGTTTCATCAGGTAAGTGTATTTGGGAATTCCTCCTGGGAGTATGACGAAATGAGAAAACAGTGCTATTTCCACCAGTTCCTCAAGGAACAGCCAGACCTCAACTATCGTAACCCCCTAGTTATACAGGAGATGACGGTAAGACAGACATAAAGGAATCCTAAAGACTTTTACACAAAGCAGTGGTTTTCAACTAATTTTGTTTCAGGACCCGGATTTTATTTCGGACATCATGTGGCAACCCAACACAGCACCAATATTTTTATTGTACAAAAGTAAACAAACATGAGCTTAAAATTAACATTTTAAAAATATATTAAAATTACCATGATCTGCAAAGGCCAAAAAATATGCAGTCTGCAATTGTGCAATATGTAAATCAGGAAAATAATGTTGAAAAGTGTTTTCACATGTATTGATAACGAATCAGTTTACCCTTTATCAGTTAAATCTGGTTAATCAGTAGTTTAACCTTTAGTTAAGCAACCATTAGTTAAACTAGTTAGCTATATATATTCAGTAACAATTAACAAATCTTGTTTATAATCACAAAAGAATTTGTCTGAAACCAGTGGAAGAGTAATAGATACCTCTAGCTGTGCTGAAATGTTAACTGTTGAGATTGGGTGTGTGGAACTGAGCCAAGTAGCTATAAATGTTAGCAAGAACCAGTGTTTTTAGCATAATAGTTGGACCTATTAGTCTACATAATGTGTTTATAAAGGTGTATTAACCTAAGGTATTTAACAAAAAGGCTATTCATCTAGACCTTTGAATATATCTGCAATTCACTGTACCATATCATGTTTCACTACAAACGTGGGCCCTCTTTTATTTTTGTGTCTTGTCTCTGTAATAGGATATAATCCATTTCTGGCTGCAGAAGGGGGTGGATGGGTTCCGCATGGATGCTGTGAAACACATGCTTGAAGCCACACATTTGAGAAACGAACCCCAAGTTGATCCAGACCAAGATCCAGTATGTAAAATAATGTTCTACTGTATAAACCAAAGTCATGTGATGTAACAGGAATATGTCTCACTGATTAAGTGGTAGATCTGAAATTTTACATTTTTTCTGCCCCATCAAGAAACATACATGCTGAGGAATTTACACTCTTAGCAATTAATTGTTTGCTATATTAAAGCACTGTAAAAGAGCCAAAAATATTCTCACAAAATGTTCAGGGGTTGTGCCATTGTCAGAAGAAGCTTTGTTCTCACAATGTCATCTGAAGAATACTTATGTATATGTCTCTGGATTTACTGTCAATCATTCCAATTATCCCAATTCATGACAATTAAAAACCACCGAAGGCCTAGACAAGGCACTGACATGACTCAATGGTCTTAGCCTTCATCTTTAATGCCTTTAAAGGCAAGTCATTCTGGTAGGTATAAAAAGCAGAAATGTGCTACTCAAATTCTTGTTAAAGTGTTTATATTAATTTGTCCGTACAGAAATGTGTGTTATGTGTTCTGTAAAGTTGTCTAAATAATCCCTTTAGAGGTGTGACTACTTTTCTAAGATGAGGAACTTTCTAGTTCTAGTTTTACAAACATAATTCCTGTTGGTGGAGTTTTCTCTATGTAAACAGTCCCTTTCTGGATTTGATGTACGTATCATGCAAAGCCACAGGGGTTTTCTGGCTTTACATGGTCATGACAGGAGTTGAAAGATTGAATATACATTTGCACAGACAAGATCAGTAGTGATTTTGTAACACTAGTATCATCTTAACACTAAGTCTGTGGCTGTACCTTCAAGACCTATTTTAATGTTTATTTCTATACTATTCCTTCTGATGTTCTTCAGTCAACTGTAGACACAGAGTTTGAGCTGTACCATGACTACACCTACTCTCAACTCGGGCTACATGAGATCCTGACAAACTGGAGGGTAGAGATGGATACCTACAGCAGAGAGCCTGGCCGTCACAGGTATCCTTAATACCTCTAATTTGTCCCAAATCAACCATGTTTCTCTCTTGTAAATGGCTCTTTGGTGTTTTCTCTCTTTGTCCTAATCCAAATCAGGTTCATGGTGATAGAGAGTTATGACTATGAAGAAATAAAAAAAACCATGAGGTACTATGGCACACGGTATGCCACGGAGAGCGACTTCCCCTTTAACTTCTATCTGCTATATCTTCCTGAAGACTTGTCTGGAAATAAAGCCAAAGAACTGGTTGATTTTTGGATGTCGAATATGCCAGAGGGAAAATGGCCAAACTGGGTGGTGAGTGACCAGATGTCTGCTTGTTATTTAAGCATTACATAATTTTACATATTAACTTTAAAAGTGAAGTGTGTAGTTTATGTGTAACTATCAGTGCCAAATGTAATTGCAGTCTGTTTACTTGGGTTGAGTGACCCAACTGGGCCAGCCATAACAACATTGTCTCTACCAATGCTCTAAATTTGGGGTGGGGGTTCCTGTTTAACCAAACAATGGAATACAAGGGGAGTGTTTGAAACAAGTCATTATTTTTTCAAAATCCCTAAACAGGGACAACAATTTCTAACACTAACTCCTCCTTGTGCTATAAAGTTAGTGATATTTTTATACATTTGAAATGTGTAAATCTTAAAATGAATCAATTAAATAATTAATGCAGACACTTGTTTCACCCCTCTCATGGCCTTATCTGGGTTATGTTTTTGTATTTTCTGAATTTTTTGCTTTGAAGTACCAGCTTTACAGGTGAAGTACAGAGGTTGCGCTACAAATATCAGAGGAAGGGGTTGTACAATTTTAATCATGGTCTATTTTATTCCTCCTATTAGTTTATGTTTCCATGATAAGTAGTATATTTCAAAGTCAATTTTTTTCGATTCTGGTAAAGAGCGCAGAGCACCTCTGGTGACATTTTTCCAACACACATACAGTGCATGGCTGCGTGCGCAGAAAGCAAGCAGGCGGGCAAGAGAGAGAGAGATTTTTTTTTTAAAGACTGCACAGGGTAGGGTGTTTCTAAAATGGAAGAATGCAGCCAAGTAAGACTGTGTCCTTCCTAGACCAGTCCTTCTGAGGCTTTAGTCTAGATGTAGACTTTCTACATATTGTCTTGGTGCAAATGTGAATAAAAACTTGAAGAGAGAAAGAAAATATAAACTTGAAGTGAGGAAGAAAAAGTAAGCAGCGTCATAAAGTTTTCCGCCTCAGTGGTCACGCAACTCGTTTTCTAACCTTTTTAAAAATAATTTGGAACATGTGCAAAGGATTGTGGGTGACTGAATGCCACAAAGGATACACCCGATGCACCCTCCAAAATATGGCTAAGAAGGCTGCGAAACGAGGCTGCCTTTCAAGTGTCCTCACAATTGAGACGGCCTTCGACATTGCTTGATGACGTGGCAGCCGAGATATCCTGCCTAACAAGTCTGCAGCCAAGCACCCTTAGTCTGCCGCTCTCAGTCAGAATAATCAGGTAAGGACATTTGAACATGAAAACTGGTGCATCAGTATAAAATACACAGAATGTATGAGAGTCCTAACTGCATGTCAATATAAAGAAAGCCTAATCCCGGATATTTATAGCCAATTTTGAAATCCTGGCCGGATGCTTTTTTCAGGTCCAAAATAGAGGATATGTCCTGTAAAAAGAGGACCTATGGTCACCCTAATAAAGTAACATCCACAAAACCTGGAACAGATCTTCAAAACGGATCGAACTTACAGTTTTTGTACAGCAGACGATCAAAATGGGTCAACAAAATGCTAGTTTATTCAAACTCTATCTGTCAAAAAATTTAAATGTATATCAAACCACAAAGGGCCTTTAATCTGCTTTAAGTTTGCTCTCTCTCTGTCTATCTGAAGTTTTATCTGACTATCTATGCAAAATATAGTTGGTCAAGACTACGATCAAAGCACATATCGCAGCAGTAAAATCAGACAATATTGGTATCATAAATTGTGCATCTTTACATCAGATTACACAAAAAACACCCAATTTTCCTGGTTTACATGGGAAATGCACATTCATGAGTTGATTGCAGGCGACATTTGTATCTAAAATGTGATTGTCTCATTTACCTGTAAGGCGGGACATCCTTTTCTACATCCATTGACCAATGGGCTTTCCAATTTCTCCTATTCATTTTAATAGAATTAGCCCATCTCTGCTAAATAGTCTCTGCTGTTTGTCTTACTATGTTTTTATAACTATCAAGCTTCATACTTTTAAAACTAGTTTTAAACTTTCAGACAAGGCTTTGTCAAGACAAGATCATGTATCCTACTTGTGTCTTGTTATTTTTTTTAATTTTGTGTAGTGCCACTCGTGTTATAGAAATGAAAGGTTTTACACATATAAAACAAATATAAGGTTTGTTACATGTGGAGAGCAGAATTTGCTCACAGTATAATCTCCTATATTTACTAAATCCCAGTTGTTTTTATGCATTTATAGGTGGGAAACCACGACAAGCCACGCATAGGCTCAAGTGCTGGTAAGGAATATACATGTGCTATAAACATGCTGTTGTTAACACTTCCTGGAACTCCCACAACATACTATGGAGAGGAGATTGGCATGAGGAATGTAAATGTATCTGTCATTCAGGATCCTTTTGGAAAGTTCAATCCAGTAAGTGAAAGAAAATGACTGTTTTTTTATTTTACAAAGTAATTGGCTGCAACACATAACATATTAGCACATATGTACAATGATAATATTTTAAATACCTAGAACAACAGTCGGGACCCACAGCGTACTCCAATGCAATGGAGCGATAAACTCAATGCTGGCTTTAGTGAAAATGAAACTGGCACATGGCTTGACATCGCTCCAGACTACAAAACTGTCAACGTGGAGGTACATCGCTTCTAGAATAGTGTTACACGAAATTATAGCCCTGTTTACAACTGGCATAAACAACTAATGCTAAATCATCCTTTTTTCTCCAGGTTCTACAGGCCGATCCCAATTCCATAATTTCACAATATCGTACTCTGAGTTTGATCAGAGGGGCTGAGCTTGCCCTGAACCGAGGCTGGTTCTGCTACGTCCGGAGTGATGCTAATGTATTCATTTATTTGCGTGAGATGGATGGACACAAGAAAGCCTTCTTGGTTGTTCTAAACTTTGGCAAGGATACTGAGACAGACCTGTCTTCGGTTAGTGAGCTGCCAGATGTTTTTACTGTGCATTTAAGTACAGTACCGATTAGCCAGAAGACTTTCTCCAAATCCAGAATTCCAACATCTAAAGGGCAAGGATTGCTCCTGGAATATTCCACCAATAGCCGATTCCATCCTAACCATGCATCCGAGTGTTATGTTTCTGAGAGAGCCTGCTACATGGATGTACTAGATATTTTGTACAAGTGCTAAAGATACAGGTTTCTTGGAAGACATTTTCCAATTAATTTTCTTAAATAAACATCATCTATAAAAAAACAACAACAAAAAACATGTTTCGTTTATATAAAAATACAAACTTTTTATCTGGTATTTTCAGCACAAACAAATACACTCTCTTTCAGTTTAGGGTTTAATGGGACTTGCAAGCCAGATCATTTGACCTTCCCTTTTGTCTCTGTCGAGATTTTCGGTGGTCTAGTCCAAGTTCTGTGTAAAGAAAGGCCATCTGTTGGGTACTCTAAAAAAGAGAAGGGAAAGGAAAGTTTTATATAATCATTATAATCAATGATTATTATATAACCTGCAAAACTAAACCATTACATGACACTGTAAACATGTAAGCCATTTCTTAGGATAACTAACAGCATTCTAACCAGAGAAGACTTCAATCCCCATGGTATAAGTTAATATACAATATAACACTAAACAGTAAGACAGGCTTCATTGAGTGTCAAGAGAAAGCAATATATCTTTAACGCTGGAGTTTTTATTTGATCGTAAATGATTATAATCATATTTTTATGTAATCACGACCTTGTTGTTTAATCCATAGCTTTATAATGCCCAGCATGCTCAAGCATTATACTTGAGTTAAGTGTTAAAGAAAGAACATGCAATTTAATTTCACTGCTGCCAAGATGCATACAGGACAGATTAGCGTTTACACCTCAAATCGATGTGGACACATGCATTTTTCACCACATTTCTACGTGGATTCTGCAATCCTGAAATGCATATTAATATGCATGTAATATAATGCATAAAAACAGGTGGAACAGGGCTATTAAGACAAACTCTGAGCACTGAGTTGTCAAAAAACAGCTGCAAAATAGTGCCCTCAACTGACAACTGTTATAAGCAACATGTCATAAAAATGGCATTAAGCCTCAATAATTTGCTGCAACAACAATACTATGATGTGCAAAATGTTTGATAGGCAGAAATGTCAGAGACCGCAGCCCACGGACACATATTTGATTGCTGTTTAAAGAGTCTAGAGCTGTCACAGAGACAGGTGAGATATCTCACAACATTTATTCATTAATATCCTTCAAGGAGTAGGAATTTTTTTTTCCATACCCATGAAAAATTTCAAGAATTCTGTATTTAGCTCATTAAGCTACAGTGGATGAATTCTATCTAGTGTATGTTTACAGAGTAAAATGTGTTCAATGTGAACAGTCCGTAGTTTGTTGTAGTGCTAAATGCATTGGATAGGTAAGACTAGACTGACAATATCCAAACATAATCTGGTACACTGGCTCTCCATCATAACGCCTGCACTTTCAAGTCAATGCTCTTGAAACAGAGTGGCTGATGAGAGGCTGCCAGGTAGCTGGACTTGGCCCACTCCTTTGCCTGGCTGGCTTATTTTTCCACAACGATGGGATCTCTCTGAAGTGAAGCTGAGTGCAAAAATCATATACCTAATCCTTAAAACTCAGTCATCTGCCTCTTATCTGCAGCTCGGTCGCCAATGTCTCTCTCTACCCCTCTCTTTCTCTGAGCCACATGTTTCACAAGCCTTCTCCTGACCTTTGCTCAGCCTTGTGTATTGCTTCTTATCTCTCTGCCTGGTACAATATCTCATAAACATGTTAATTGTCCAAGTTGGCAGCATTTCTGATCAGCATTTTATCTCTCGGAGAGGAAAGGGAGAGATTAGGAGAATTTTTTTTTTCGCTCGGTGTATCTGTGTGTGGTGTTAGCAGAGGTGTGCGTGAGCTTTTGACTTAGCTTTGCATGTGTCTCTGTGTGTATCATAAAGATAATTGATGGCACACAGATGGAGAGGGATTCTGACTAAGGGAGTCTGGACTAAGAAGTGCTGACAGCATATCTCACAGAGCAGCTCGCACACAATATGACCTCAGGTTGGTACGGAGAGGAATCACTCCACAAATCACCTGTTTCCAGATCAGTGCACTGCTCTCCTGAGGAGAGAGTGTAAGTGCTTCTGCTGAGCCAGGGGTATATTTGAGAGTCTGGATTACAGACTGTTTAGTTTATTTCAATCATACTTAACTTATTTCCCTTCTTGGGTTACAGGCATAATGATTTGATAACAGTCTTCAGTCCTTGAGCTAATGATATTCCCAGATCCCAGTAGTAATACAGTGTTACCAATTTGTCCCTTTAATTTAATTTTTAATTTAATGTAATAATAATAATAATAATAATAAAAAATTATAAGCAATAAGTCACTTGAGGTTGTGCTCTACATTGATTTTACCACAATGAGTAGCAAAATGCCGCGACCCTGTACGCAGGATAAGCGGTTGACGATGGATGGATGGATGGAGTAGCAAAATGAACTAAAACCACCCCCAAAAATAAAAAGTCTGTCATAATTTACTCACCTTCATGTATTTCCAAACCCCACTTATTTATGTTTACTGGACTTTGTATGACATTAATTGATAAAATAAAACTATTTATGGCATTATTTTTGAAGTCATCCTCACTAAGCAACATTCTTCACAAGTGCAAATGCCCCTATAATATGACATTTTCAAGGCAATTTTAAAATAATAGAATAGAATGTATTCTGATATATTTTGGTGTTTTATTTGTCATATATCAAAGAGAGGATGCAGCATATATAGAAAAGGATTCATTACTTCCAAATTGAAATTTCATGAGACACAATTCTGGTTGTCAAACACATATTGAGCTACACATAACACATAAGCTACACATATACTGGTGACCAAAAGTCTTGAATAATGTACAGATTTTGCTCTTATGGAAAGAAATTGGTACTTTTATTCACCAAAGGGACATTCAACTGATCACAATGTATAGTTAGGACATTAATTATGGGAAAATGTACTATTACAATTTGAAACAATTTGAAACTTCTTAAACTACTTCAGAGTTCTCATCAAAAAAATCCTCCATGTGCAGCAATGACAGCTTTGCAGATCCTTGGCATTCTAGCTGACAGTGGGTCCTGATACTCCACACTTCCTGTAGCAGTTGCCATAGATGTGGCTGTCTTGTCGGGCATTTCTCATGCACGTTACAGACTAGCTGATCCACAAAAGCTCAATGGGGTTAAGATCCATAACACTCTTTTCCAATTATTCTTTGTTCAATGTGTTTCTTTGCCCACTCAAACATTTTCTTTTTGATTTTGTTTAAAAAGTGGTGATTTATTTTCAATTCTTCCCATAAGTCCTGCACCCCTGAGTCTTCTCTTTACTGTTGTACATGAAACTGGTGTTGAGCAGGTAGAATTCAATGAAGCTGTCAGCTGGGGACATGTGAGGTGTCTATTTCTCAAACTAGAGACTCTGATGTACTTATCTTCTTGTTTAGTTGCACATCTGGTCTTCCACATCTCTTTCTGTCCTTGTTAGAGCCAGTTGTGCTTTGTCTTTGAAGACTGTAGTGTACACCTTTGTATGAAATCTTCATTTTTTTCTTCTTTTTTGGGGGGGCAGTTTCAAGCATTGTATAGCCTTCATTCCTCAAAACAATTATTGACTGATGAGTTTCTAAAGAAATCGGTTTATTTTTTGCCATGTTTGACCTAATAAGACAAACCAGTCTGTTGCATACTGTGGTAATTCAAAAATAAACACAAAGACAATGTTAAGCTTCATTTAACAAACCAAATAGCTTTCAACTGTGTTTGATATAATGGCAAGTGATTTTCTAGCACTAAATTAGCAATTTAGCATAATCACACAAGGATAAGGTGTTGGAGTGATGGCTGCTGGAAATGGGGCCTGTATAGGTTTGATAAAAAATTACTTTTTCAAATAGTGATGGTACTGTTTTTTACATCAGTCATGCCCTGACTGTACTTTTTTTTAATTTTTTTTATTCAATATTTATTATTATCTATATCTTGTTATGGTTTTGTATTGTTGTGCACTGGAAGCTCCTGTCACCAAGACAAATTCCTTGTACGCGTTTCTGACTATACATTGTGATCAGTTGAATGCCACTTTGGTGAATTAAAGAACCAATTTCCTTCCGAAACAGCAAAATCTGTACATTATTCCAAACATTTGGTAGCCAATGTAATTTTACAAAATGTACATAATTTCAGCAGTACTCCCAAATGACAGTATCCAAATCACAAGGTTCATGTGTTTTTTTTCTATTGTTTACTTTCACGTTGCTTCTTCATCAAATAGCACTGTCAAATGTAAATCAAGTCAATGACTGACACATTAGAGCCAGCTTGAGTCAGAAATAGCATGTATAATATATATGTGTACACATATGGAATACTGATTATTCACCAACATTGATAATTCGTTGTCACAGAGAAAATCAACATGATATAGTAAAGATTTGTATGAATATAGTACTAATTTCTCTTGTAATAAACAAAGAAATATATATCGTGTTATAGTAAACTTATGTAGATATGACATCTTCATAAAAACATAATTAATGGAAGTGAAGAAAAAAACATAAGAATATTACATACAGAATTTAGGGTCTTTAATGATCCTATACACTTTTATTAACTAAGCAGTTCTAAAAAAAAAAAAAACTGTTTTACAATAAAAAAATTTAATGTTACACTATTCAGAAGAGAAATGTTGAGGAATAAAGAGCTGTGGTCATAACTTGGGGTGGAATGATGTCCCGACTCCCGAGGTATGCATGGTATGCAACCAGGTCAACATTACAGTAATAAAGTTCGGTAGAGTGAGTTTTTGCTTTTTTAAAAACAGCAGATATCACAGAACGATTAAACAAACCAATGTTCTATAAATACATGTATTACTAATTTATAAACCTAACTGTATCATGTTTATGGCTGCCACCAGTTGATATAAAAAAACATTTGATGTTTGATTTTTATGTGAGATCAGGCCGTCTTTTTGGTCTGTTCAATTCATTTAACCAAATGGCAGATCCTTTCAAAATTTGGAATCAAATCAACCCGTTTAATATTAAAAAACTAATAAGGCTCTCGAAGTTGTGCACATTACAGTGAATTTATGCATTCTGCTTTGTGTTGTGCACTTCTCATGACTTACTGCTCTCATAAAATAGACCTTATTTTTTGTGTTCAACTAAAGTGATGATAACAAAAGAAGCTAAGTGTGGCTAATATACACTCATCATTAACACTGACACAATTGGTATATGTTTGGATGGCCTTCCTCAGTCTTTCCACATACTTCAACACCCCTGATAAAGGAACTCCGCGGTCCTCCGAGTATGCTGTGATCATCATAGATGGGTAAAGCTGGAAGAAAAAACAATTGTTATTTGGCCCCTGAATTATAACACACACGTATGTGATGTTTGAGTGATTTACCTGTGTTATGTACTAATGTTGAGACAGGGACAGTAGGAGGCAATGTTGTCCCTGTGTTCTGGGCTTATAAGGGGGTCTCCCCACTTTCCTAAATTGTAAGCGGCAGGAATGGATCTTGCATAGAGCCAAGCATCCAGAAAAGGCGCCTGCCAAGAAAATAAAAATATAGGCTGTCAGAGAACATTGGATAGTGTTTCTTTTTTCATGGTTTTCAAAGATGAGGGCATGGGTCTAATTTGGCTAGCTTTTACAAACACATGAATTTGCACCAAATAACCAGTGTTTTACTGAAAACCTAGCCTTTGAAGTCAACTACTAAAGGTGGGGCCTTTTGGCCTATTTATTTTACCATCTTAACAATGCAGATTTAAATGGTTAGTTGTATTTTATTACTTGAATTTGACATTGTTATTTCCCTGCTTTCTGCAGTCAAATGATCTGACCATTTCTGGGTTGTGACCCATCAGTTGAGAACCACTACTGTATGATTTATTAAGAGATTCAACTGTAAAATTACAGCTCTTAGAAGCTGTGGGTTTTGTTTGCACAGCGCCCCTGCTAGGATAGCACCAGCACTGCGAGCTGTGAGAGCAGTTAGCACAGTTAGAACGCTAACACATAACTTTCTCCAGGTATTATACAGTAGTCATTCTTGGAATTAATATTCAAGGACTATAACATTAAGGACTGAACATTTCCTTTTACTACATACCTATGTACATACCTATAAAGAAGGTTGTTGTGAGTTGTCGTTCAGTACCCGATGTGGCAGTAGGCCAGAGCCCAGCCGTCCTCCATCCTTGAGGTCAACACCATGAGCTCCATATACACGCAGAAGCAACGGGGCCTTACTTAGACCAGCTAATGTAGGTATGTGGAGGACAGTCAAAGGCACTATTGTACCATCCTAAAAACAAAGACTTTGCCATAATAAAGATGCTATATTGTAAATTTTTGGCAATTTTGCAACTTTTTTCATACATAAATGAGTTGAGTGGATTTAAAGGTACAGTTCACCCAAAAATGGAAATTCACTTATCATTACTCACACTCATGCCATCCCAGATTTGTATGACTTTCTTTCTTCTGCTAAACACAAACATAGATTTTTAGAAGAATATCTCAGCTTTGTAGGTCCATCATTGTATGTGAATAATGAGCAGAACTTTCAAGGTTCAAAAAGCACAAAGGCAGCACAAAAATAATCCATACATACAATCCATTTGGGATGGCCTGTGGGTGAGTAAATGATGAGAGAATTTTATATTTTATTACACACACACACACACACACACAAGTAAAATCCTGTTTTCCATGATAGTTTACCGAAAAAAGAAAAAAAAAAAGGAATTACAAGCTACTTTATGAACATTATATTATATATAGTATATAAGCTTCCATTTTAGAACACAAAAACATTTTAGTTCTTAAAAGAAACATGCATCCTTTCACCAATGATGCATTAAATTTATCAAAAATACTCTCAAAATCAATAATTGCCAATATTATTAAAGTTTGAAATAATTGTTTTAAGTGATATTTATTCAGAATTTTTTTTACCCATAATGGCAAACATATCACCTATTCCTTACAAAAGCATTCTAAAGTGCTAATTTGGTACTCAATATGTTCTTATTATTAGAATTTAAAATGGTTGCGCTACCATGCAGAATTCACAATAAAGTGGGGTTTTCCCCATTTGCTGAAGTATTGAGTTTTTACAAGTTGCTTTACACTTGCAAGTAAAAGTTTGGTTTTAAAAATTGGCAAAAATAAACACATTTCTCCTGAAATTGTATTTTCTCCTAAAGTCTATTGTTTTAGAGAGATGAAGGCTATTCCTTGCATTACTGTTTTGAAAACGAATCTCTAACCAGGATAGAGAGGGAAGTGGACAGCCAGATGCGCAACAAAAAGACAAGTAAATCACAGTCTCTATTTTTGGGAAAAAGACTCCTCACAGGTTCTAAACTAGCAAGGGATGGGCATTTGGGTAATTTCGTCTACGACTAATTACTCATCGAGTCCTCGAGGGGCAAAGACATGTACATAACTGTATATATAGTAACATGTCTGACAAACGTATTTGGCTGCTGCATTGTGTCTTGTTGTTCCAGTGTATCCTATATATATTATTATAGGCTGTTAAGAAATAATCTGTAACAAAATGTACAAAAGATTGCATAATCAAACTATAATGCATCATATTTTGTCATTATGTGAAGATTCGCTGCCCAACTCAAAGAAAGATGGGCACAATGCGCGTCTGTCTGTTCTTCCTTCAGGGTACCGTAGTAATCTTAATAAGCGCGCACCAGTTTTTTTAGTGATTGTCTGAATCGTCTATTTTCAAATAGCAGGAGATGCCATAACCATCGCGTTAAGTTGAAGTTCCGTTTTGAAGGTGCAGCATTCTGTTCCATTTAGCTGCACTCTGTCTAGCTGTTTCAAACACTTGCCTACTGTATATGCGAAGCTTCAGTGTGTTGAGTCCACTGCCACACGCCTGGTGTTTGTGTGTGTCTCCCCAAGTGCTCGCTTCTGTGGGGAAAGCAGCGATGCTCTGTATTGTTGCTGTGATGATTCATGGAGGGTTCCATTCAACTGGAACCCCCTGTTGTGCTGGGGAAAGTGCAAGTGAAGAACACTTTATGTCAGACTTCTAACTTTCTTCGAACTAAGAAATCTTCAACTCCCATTTGTCGAAATGCAGGTGAGTGTGTAACGTCATGCAAACATATTGGCACCCAGGACAGGAAGGTATACATTCAGTGACAAACATTCACATTTATGAAATAATATCCATTAATGAGTCAAAGTTCTTACATTAAATGATAATAAAACATGTTTAGCAAACCTTTTGCAAAGACAGGTGTCGTATATCAGTTTGGTTGCTATGAGATGTTTCTGACAATCAATGTACCCCTAAAAATCACAATGTATTCAATCTCAAAATTAAAAATAAGCTCCCTCTTTGACAAGTTTGTGTTTAGTTGCCAGATAATTGTCACTGAATTTAGAATTAAGTGAAAAGTCAAATCATCCGTGATATCACCATCGATCATCGTTTTCATGATCGATCATTGCTGCCACTTCTGAGTACCCGAGTACTTGTGCCCATCCCTAAAATAGCAGCTTCTAAATGCCAAAGACCTGCATTGCTTCAAGAGGATTCTTGGACAAACAGAAAATGTTTAGAATACAACATTTTCTTAAATAGAAATAGCCATTTGTAACACTCTAAATGTCTCTAAACTACATAATGTGCATTGTGACAAACACATTCCTATTTCAGGTTTATTCTCATTCACGTATGTCCAAGTATTCTGGCTATTAAGTTAACATACTATATAAACAAATCTAATGCAATATCATAGAGGAGGAAATGTATCCTCTATTATATTGCAGCAATTATCCAGATATGGAATGAGATTATTAAGCAAACTATTATCAACTCCTACATGCCAACTGAATAAAATAAGGCAAAAATAAACATTTTACATAGTGTTTCTTGAGAGCTATGATTGATTCAAGCAATAAAAGTGGCTGTTCTGTATATGTATTTCAGTTGTAATAATTAAGTCTTAATTAACATTATGGTTATTTAACATATTGAGATAGTATTATAAAATAAATTGTAGCATTTGGTTATATTATGTTTTGTGATTTATATAACATTCATGCCTTGTGCACTTTTGACCTCTAGCAGGTGAGACAGGGCAAGTAAGTACAGTACAGCACCGTGAGGGAGTGTTACCTGCTAGGACATAAACAATAGTTTATTTTGAACGAGAGGGGCGAACGGTTATGGAATTTAACGTGGGAGCACAATACCGAACTGATGCGGATTGATAGAAGAGAGAGCCCTGTCTGTGCGCGATGGTGCGAGGAACCGGATGGCGGGAAAAAAATTATGTTCAGTGAAAAGTCAAAAGAAGTTCAAAATGTATGTAATTGTAACTATTCGTTAATGTGAAATTTAATCAGTTTATTGATATAAATATTAAAACTGTATCTGAATATTAAAAAAACTGAACAATTCAGTACAAAGGCAATTTGATATTAGGGCATTTTTAGTCACTTAACCCCTTTTAATTTCTGACCCTGCCATTTACATTCCAGGTTCAACAATTAGTAACTTACCTCTGCATTCTCAGGTACATTAACAAATCTCTCATGAACCGAATGCAATGATTTTTTTAAATGCTCCTCTTGACTTTTGAGTTTCCATAGTTGGGCATTAGAGAGCTCCACTTTAGTCTTTGAGGATCCCTGTAAGAATGCATAGAGGTCCATTATGTAAATGACTGCATATCATGTTTCAGAAACTTTTTAGATACATTTTAAACAGATAGTTCACCCAAAAAGGAAAAATCTCTCATGTTTACTCACTCTCGTGCCATCCCAGATGTGTATGCCTTTCTTTCTTCTGCTGAACACAAACACAAACCACTGGAGTCCATATGACTCCAGTGGTTAAATATATGTCTTCTGAAGCGATGCAGACACTTTAGGTAAGAAACAGATCAATAAATAAAAAATAAATCCCACTTTCAGAATTAAAAAGTGAATGTGGCGAATAGTAAAATAATAAAACAAAAAGGACATAAATATTGATCTGTTTCTCTCCCATATCTATTGTATCACTTCTGATGACATGAATTTAACCACTGGTGTCATATGGATTACTTTTATATTGCCTTTATATGATTTTTAGAGCTTCAATGGTCTGGTCACAATACATTTGCATTGTATGGACATACAGAGCTGAGATATTGTTCTAAAAATCTTTATTTGCACTCCGCAGAAGAAAGTCATACACATCTGGGATGACATTAAAGTGAGTTAACGATGAGTGAATTCTCATTTTTGTGTGAATTATCCCTTTAATTCTCTAGACGTAGGTTTTCTTGTATAAACACAAAAATAGTAACAAAATACACTACCGTTCAAAAGTTTGGGGTCACCCAAACAATTTTGTGTTTTCCTGAAAAGTCACACTTATTCACCACCATACGTTGTGAAATGAATAGAAAATAGAGTCAAGACATTGACAAGGTTAGAAATAATGATTTGTATTTGAAATAAGATTTTTTTTACATCAAACTTTGCTTTCGTCAAAGAATCCTCCATTTGCAGCAATTACAGCATTGCAGACCTTTGGCATTCTAGCTGTTAATTTGTTGAGGTAATCTGGAGAAATTGCACCCCACGCTTCCAGAAGCAGCTCCCACAAGTTGGATTGGTTGGATGGGCACTTCTTGCGTACCATACGGTCAAGCTGCTCCCACAACAGCTCAATGGGGTTCAGATCTGGTGACTGCGCTGGCCACTCCATTACCGATAGAATACCAGCTGCCTGCTTCTGCTCTAAATAGTTCTTGCACAATTTGGAGGTGTGTTTAGGGTCATTGTCCTGTTGTAGGATGAAATTGGCTCCAATCAAGCGCTGTCCACTGGGTATGGCATGGCGTTGCAAAATGGAGTGATAGCCTTCCTTATTCAGAATCCCTTTTACCCTGTACAAATCTCCCACCTTACCAGCACCAAAGCAACCCCAGACCATTATATTACCTCCACCATGCTTAAGAGATGGCGTCAGGCATTCTTCCAGCATCTTTTCATTTGTTCTGCGTCTCACAAACGTTCTTCTTTGTGATCCAAACACCTCAAACTTGGATTCATCTGTCCACAACACTTTTTTCCAGTCTTCCTCTGTCCAATGTCTGTGTTCTTTTGCCCATCTTAATCTTTTTCTTTTATTGGCCAGTCTCAGATATGGCTTTTTCTTTGCCACTCTGCCCTGAAGCCCAGAATCCCGCAGCCGCCTCTTCACTGTACATGTTGACACTGGTGTTTTGCGGGTACTATTTAATGAAGATGCCAGTTGGGGACCTGTGAGGCGTCTGTTTCTCAAACTAGAGACTCTAATGTACTTATCATCTTGCTCAGTTGTGCAACGCGGCCTCCCACTTCTTTTTCTACTCTGGTTAGAGCCTGTTTGTGCTGTCCTCTGAAGGGAGTAGTACACACCGTTGTAGGAAATCTTCAATTTCTTAGCAATGTCTCGCATGGAATAGCCTTCATTTCTAAGGACAAGAATAGACTGTCGAGTTTCAGATGAAAGTTCTCTTTTTCTGGCCATTTTGAGCGTTTAATTGACCCCACAAATGTGATGCTCCAGAAACTCAATCTGCTCAAAGGAAGGTCAGTTTTGTAGCTTCTGTAACGACCTAAACTGTTTTCAGATGTGTGAACATGATTGCACAAGGGTTTTCTAATCATCAATTAGCCTTCTGAGCCAATGAGCAAACACATTGTACCATTAGAACACTGGAGTGATAGTTGCTGGAAATGGGCCTCTATACACCTATGTACATATTGCACCAAAAACCAGACATTTGCAGCTAGAATAGTCATTTACCACATTAGCAATGTATAGAGTGTATTTCTTCAAAGTTAAGACTAGTTTAAAGTTGTCTTCATTGAAAAGTACAGTGCTTTTCCTTCAAAAATAAGGACATTTCAATGTGACCCCAAACTTTTGAACGGTAGTGTACGTTATGCACGTTTTGTAAAATAAATAAATAAAAAATCCAAAGGACTGATGCTGACAACACACAAACGCATTGATTCAATGCATCCAAAGTCACTGGTAGGTAACCGTTATTTTTGAACTCTCATATAAAGTATTTCTGCATCTTGTCCTATTCTTAACTTTGATTGTAACACTACTTTTGTAAGTAACATACTGCTCAAAGCAACTCAGAATATTAGAATGTGTAACTATGCAGTTAATCTTACACCAGTGTAAAGCCGAAAATGATAATCAATATATGAGCTCAGATGTACATTGCGTGAAGCAGACATGAGGTGTTCAGATTTATTTAATTTATTTCACTGTCTGCTCAGATTTTGTTTATGAATTAATTAATTTGACATACCAACTGTTGCCTTAAATGTTACAATATCGCTCTATATAAGTGTCACAAAATATTGAAACTTACCTCCTAATCATATGTTTAGTCAGAAGAATTGCCGCGCATTGACATTTACAGCGTGGCGCGAGAATATGACATCTAGTTCAGGCACGATCAATCGAGTGAGAAATCATAGATGATAGCCGAAAGAGCGGAATGTTCGATGATACTCGCAGTGTGTTACATTTGCTTTACTCCTGCAGCCGGGGGATGTGGTGTACGGAAGTAGCATGGAATTGTATTATTACTAAGCAACAGAGACCGTCGCATACCGGCGAATTGGTAAAAACGGCATTAAATGGAAAGATCGAGTCTGACCACATCCAGAGAACAAATGCCAAACAAGCCTTAGCTTTGAGTCTTCAGGGCATCGATTTAGTTATACTGTGATAAGTTATAGTTTTTTAATTTTTTACTTTGAACAGGATTGAAACAAGCTGCTCTAGCATGAATAAATGTAAAGATCCCCCGACAGAAATGCACGCGAATAATAAGCAAAATCACGATTCTGACTGTGGAACTGATGTCGCGCGGGCACGATGGGCACTTCTGCGACAGGTGAGGGGTCAAATGCGTCTTCAGCGTGACCCTTTGCGCTGCTGTTTACATGCCACTTGGTGTAGATACTAGTTCATGTATTGATATAGTCTGTATTGATAACGCCATATCATTCTGAATGCACATAGTTGGAAGTGTCTTACTGGTCTCTCACAATTCAGGTTCTGAAACGGAAGCAGTTGGACAGTTCTGATGTTCAGCAGGTGTCAGTGCGAAGATTCTCCTCCTTTGACCTGTTCTCCAGAAGCAGGGTCACTCCCACAGACAGAGATCACCCATCTGACGAGCAGTGGGTGGAGTACAGAAGTGCCATCTTTCCCCAGTACAGTGCCTTACTTAGGTAAAAAAAGTGTAGATTACTGTAGATTAGAACAATCTTAGTTTTGAAGGAATATTTTGGGTTCAATACAAGTTAAGCTTAATTTATAGCATTCAAATGTATATCCACAAGACGTAAACAATATGCATGTTAACAGGTTTTTAGTGTCATAAAATCACTAACTAACCTTTTCTGTGTAAAGTTATAGCCATTTTTACAACTTTTTTGCCATCACAATGTAATGCCAACAAACCCTAAAATTACTGAAAAAAAGTTACGATTTAAACTTTACAGATCAAATAATAAATAGTTGTAATAGAATATTTAATGTAAGTAATTGCTTTTATAAAATTATAAGCTTTAAATTTCTCTCTTTAAGGCCTCCAAAAAATGGCCCATTCACTTTCATTGTAAATTCCTCAATGTAACCATGATTTTTCCTTTTTTTTTTAAAGACAAGAAGGGATAAGTTGAAAGTTTTGTGGTAATCTACATAGTGTGCCAAATGCTGTCAAATGACCTTAACTTGTATTGAACCTGGAATATTCCTTTACATTTAATTTAGGCTTTTTGTCATTGTCAATCTCTCAAAGACTTCTAGTTTAAGTCTTTTGGTCATGTTAGTCTGTAAAGTCATCCAGAAAACATCCTTAAACAATTGCAGGTTATATTTTGAGTAAAAGTACATATGGTATATTCTCCAGTATTTATTTTTTATTAAGAAACTATTTTTATTAAGCTATCAACATTTTCATTCAGTTTTGTTTTGAAATAGGGTATATTTTTTCTTAACATTTCAAACATGCTTGTCTTTCTTTTTAAAACATATTGTGAACACATACTTTGCAAACACATTTTTTACCACATTCAAGCAATTGGGAAACTGTTAAATTAGCCTTCTGAACAGAATCTTCCACAGTCAACAAACTAAAGTTGAGAAATATTCTCAACAGCCCTATACCCAAAGAGCCAACAAAATCAGACAGAATGAAATCAGCACGATGGACAGCTCTATTTACTGATCACTGAACAGATAAACCTTGACGGGCAAATAACTGTAATGAAACATGTTCATTAACAGCCACAGGCTACTAACATTATATCATTGAATAAGAGCTATTTTGGAGAGTTCTGGCTACTCAAGGTAATCAACTTTGAAAACATCAACATCAGACATCAAACAACGTCAGCTATGGACAGCGCTGTTTTGTCACAGTATCAAATGCGTAAAAATCACTTCCATATAGGCCTATGTTAATCAAAAAAAAAAAAAAAGATAAGAAAAAAAATCTGATTGACGATTTTACGTCTTATTTTCCTCATCCCTACATAAGTAGGAACAATGAGTCCGACATTTTGATCAGCAGTTACAGAAATACTCAAACCAGCCCATCTGGCACCAACAAACATGCCATGGTCCAAATTACTGAGATCACATTTTCTTACCATTCTGGTGGTTGATGTGAACATTAACTGAAGCTCCTGACTTGTAGCCGCATGATGTTATGCACTGCACTGCTGCCACACGATTGGCTGATTAGATAATCGCATGGATGATTGATGGTGCCAGATGGGCTGGTTTGAGTATTTTTGTAACTGCTGATCTCCTGGGATTTTCACACACAACATCTCTAGAGTTTACACAGAATGCTGCCAAAAACTAAAAACATCCAGTGAGTGACAGTTCTGTGGACAGAAATGCCTTGTTGATGTGAGAGGTAAACAGAGAATGGCCAGACTGGTTAGAACTGACAAAGATACTCAGATAACTGCTCTGTACAATCTCAGAATGCTATTCTGAGATGCGGGTTGGCACTGTTTTGGCGGCACTTTGGGGACCTACACAATATTAGGCAGGTGGTTTAATGTTGTGGCTGATCAGTGTTAACAGACATAAACAACCTATCAAAAGTTTGGACACACTTGACAGAATTTATGTAACTCTTGATCTTAAAAACCTTTTGATCTAAGGCTTATGCTTAAATGCTCAAAAGTAGAACTTTCTTTTACTTATTTATGTATTATAGTGAAAGAAAAAGCAGCCAACAAGAGGCCAGCATACATGGCAAACTCCTTCAATACTTTTTAAAAAGAATCCCAAGTGGAACCTCGAGAGAAAAAGTGTGCAGAGCTGTAATTAAGACAAAAGGATGATGACTTTACTATTATTCTAATTGTTGAAAATAGTAAGAAAAAATAATGAGTAGGTGTGTCCAAAAGTTTATTATGTATCTTCATTTTTATGTCTTATGTTTTTCAACAGCTAGTTGGAAATACATAGAGCTAATTTGAGTAATGTATGTGTTTGGGTCTTTATTCCATTCTATGTCAACTGTTGATCACACTTTTGTTGCTAGCATTCATATTTTTGTCAGTGTCTTTAGCCTCAGTATACTGTATATGCAATCTATATTATGCTTATTAATGCATTTCAGAGACAATCTTGGCCCCATTAGAGTGGATGAGGTGCTCAACAGCTTTGACAACACAGGAAATGTCTGTAAGTACCTTTTCTGTTTTTCTTTTTTTTAGATACTTATTGCACTTCCTCCCTGTTAATTCTGCTAAAACAGCTTAAAAAACAGCTCACATAGAGGTGATGATGTTCATTTTACATAGAAGGCTTTCACTGTATGTTTTATGATTATGAGTGAGCAACATTTCACTGGTCACATTTCACATGTTAAACCGAACATCTCCTATGTGAGCCAAAGGAGTTTAGATCTAGCTGCATCTCCATGAAACACCAGAGACAGGCACACTTGAGCCTCTTAAACACCTTATTATAAGAACCTTATTAACTTGCTGTGTAAGATATCAAATGAGGGGTCCATGAAGAGTATGTTCTGATTATGTTACAACTAATATACAGTATCATACACCCATATGTCATATCCATGGTTTGGATAATAAGTCATTTATTAATCATGTAAAATTGTCTTCCTTCATTTCCTTGTGTTTTCTTAAAAATTGCATTATGAAATAACTTTGGGCAAATGTGTGGACTGTTCATTCCCTGTAATTAATGTACACGTGTTGGTTACTCTTCTCTCAGTGTAATAACACTGTTTTCTTGCAATTCTTATAATACTGTTTATTCTCTGAATTACATTTATGTCAAAAAGACCCACCAAATATACTTTACTGGTACTATTGTTGGCCTAATAATAGACACTAAAGCCCCATTTCCTCCTGGTATTACTATGGGTCTTGTGTGAGCCGATCACATGTGGTCAGGTGAGACACATGACTGTTTACACCTGGCCATATAAATGCGTCTCCAGTGACCACTTGTGTGCGGATTCGGAGGGGAGGGTCTCTGATTCATAAAGACATACTACATCAATCACTATGTCAGTGTGTTACTGCATGATATTAAAGCACAACAATATCAGAAAAGACAATGAAAGTGACAAAAAAATGCACCCTGTTTCTCCTAGATGTGGTTGAAATTGAATCTAAGCACAAACACAACTTGTCAAGCAGAATTATCTGTTATTTCAGTGTATTACCAGTATTAAAAGAGCTTCAGGTGTTCATGCTTGTCATCCGTGTTGCTATTAGACACACTAAAGAAGATCTGTGAAGCTCTCGTGATTGTGTATATATACGCTTTTTTACATTTCCGATCGGACAAATATTATCTTTTAAAGTCGCTCGTAAACGGCAAAGTTTAAATTCTTGTTTTAGCGCAGCGGTTGATTGACAGGTGAGGTGCTGTTCTTCACTGCTTTCAGGACATACACAGGACAGATTAGCGTTAACACCACAAATGCAATTTGTATGTGGTTTCTGTGATCTGATCACAAAAAACCCTGTTTAAAGCTGCATTTAGGGCTGACCACATGTGATCTGATAACCCAAAACGCATCTTAATACCAGGTGGAAACGAGGCCTTACACATTGTCATGATAAGGTAATTGCGTTGTTGTATGTAGTTTGTCTAGTCTAGTTACTGCTCTTTATGCAACAACTAGTTCTAGTCCGGTCCGATCTGATTGGACAAGCAGTGTTCTAAGAGTGCTGAAATTTCAGACAACAACATTGTGTGGCTTCACCGTTTGTATTGCTATGCTTGACTGTGTTTCTACCTTTCCAGTAAGACGTTCAGTCTGTATGTTGCTCTGTGACACACATTGATTGAACCTGTTTTGAGTTTGTTCAGAATAATTTTTTATTAGCAGAGTAAACATTCAAAATAACTGGTCATATTGTGTTCTTCTTGTATAAAAGCAATATCATATTAGATAAGATACTGATTTTACAATATCATCCTGTATATAGATAGATATTGCTTTATTATTTCTAGGATGGAAGAATGGCTCAATGTTTTAACTTTAAAACATTTCTGAAACTCTTTGATGCAGATTACAGTATGTGTTTTGATAAAGGAAGGAGCTCGGCCCTGTGCTGGATTTCAAGACCTTGTTGGCTGATATGTCTTGAAATATTTGGTTCTTTTACTGGATTAGTGAAAAGGGCCAGCATGGCTCTCTTCAGCGGCAGGGTCAGCACTTCTCCTTTCATATGTTCCTCTCAACCACCCTTAATTGATCTTCTGCATTGGTAAGCCCAAACATCTCCCCCTATGTCCTTGTCTGCTCAGCTGGGAAGGCTCATTGTCTGAAAAGGGGGGATGCCCCTTTTAATACCTACCCCACATACCCAGTTTAAAATCCCAGTCTAAGGATTTGACAAGCTGAAAAGTCTCTATGTCCTCTGAGGCGCTGAACAAAGATTAGCTATCCAAATGTATGGATTACGGTGATCCAACTTGTCAGAGTTTGGAAGGGTCGATGCTGCTGTGGGTTTAAGTGCTGTTGTTTCCAGCAGGGATCAAGAGGGACACTAAAGGTCTTATCTGAACATGCTGGATGGACATGAAGAGGTTTAGAGAGGCTTGTTGACCACTGGTTTAGATTCAAATATCAGGTATTCCTCTGTCATGTATTTGGGACATATATTTGTTAATTTTTTTTAAACTGATGAAGCAATCCCAAATCAGTATAATTTATCTAAACGTCCTGATACTCATTTTGTATGGAGTAACAAGTCTGCCAATATTAAACATTAATAAATAAATATATTTGCAAATAAATGCAAAACATAAATTAATTCATAAATGTGAGTTTTTATTTGTATATTTATTTATACGACATGTATTTATTTCCTCATTTATTTATACATGTATTTATTTATACATATATTTATCTAAATGTGTGTAAATTTCCACATTTATTTATTTTCACATTTATTTATTTCATTTCTTTGTCTGTATTGTAATGGAGGGGTGTGTTTTCCACTTCAGGCGTAGCAATCGAGTTCTGAGTGATCCAGAGTGAAGTTTGGAGGTCCCAGTGACAACTTGTTGTTGAAAAAAGTAAATATGAGTCTACAGACTTAAAATATAGCCATAGATGGGTGTTGACGTGATTTAGAAATTTAAAAATATTCCTATGAACACAGCAAGTCAATTTTATTTGTATAGTGCCTTTAAAGCAGCTTTAAAGAAGATCAGTCATTAACAGAAGATAAAAGTGTAATGTCTATAATGTCGATGAATCATCATTGTGTAATTAGATAAAATACCATTGTGAATTGTGTTTAAAAATAAGTAATTAAATAATAATTGTATTATAACCCCAGTGAGCAAGCCGAAGGCGGCTTGTGGCAAGGAACACAAAACTCCATAAGATGTTGATTAATGGAGAAAAATAACCTTGGGTGAAACCAGACTCACTGTGGGTGCCAGTTCCCCTCTGGCTAACATCATGCATTTAATGCCAATATTACTTATGTATTGTGCAAGTCATGGTTTAAAATGATTAAACTAAGTAAGCGTTAAGGGTCAGTGTTTAAACATCGATTTTGTATGAGCTGTAAGATTAATGACCAATGTATTTGAAGTCCATCCTGTATTAACTGCAGAAGTTAACATATATGCAATTGTCCTTTTTAATTTGCTGATGAAGGCTTTTGTTGGCAATTGATAATCTATGTATTCCATTGCAAGAGTGTAGTCCATCAATAGACCGAGGTGATGCAGGCAGAGATCAGTGAGGTGCATCGCAGTTCAACCTGGCCAGTAATTTCGGTGAGGTCCAAGATTCAGACAATGGCATATGATGTATCCCATGTCTTATGGTTGGAGTTGGCATCAGTTCATCCTCTGAAGTCCATCATAATAGACTTAAGTTGATGTTTGGATGTTTAGAAGTCTGATGTTTGGCTGGCATCGGCTGCAATTAGTCATCATCATACAGCGACACATAGCAGTGGAGTCCAACACAAAGCAGGAATGGAGCTAGATCCAGCCGGTTCTGGTGACCTCTGGATAGGAGTCCCGAGGTTGAGACAAGGAAACAAATAAAATAATATAAGCATAGATGCCATTCAATGTTTCTAGTTCCAAACTGAAGCAGCCTAATTGTGGGTTGAAGGATAAATTAGGCGTATGTCTGGCAAAATAGATGAGTCTTAAGTCTAGATTAAACTGAGGGAGTGTGTCTGCATCTCAAACAGTGTTAGGGAGACTATTCCATAGTTTAGGAGACAAATATGAAAAGGATCTACCTCCTTTTGTGGATTTTGATATTTTAGGAACTATTAACAGGCCAGAATTTTGTGATCATAATGAATGTGATGGAATGTAGTGTGGTAGAAGTTCACTTAAGTACTGCAGAGCTAGACCATTCAAAGCTTTGTATGTAGTTAACATAATTTTAAAATGAATACGAAAGTTAATAGGTAGCCAAAGTAACAATGATAAAACAGGGCTAATATGATCATATTTCTTGGTTCTCGTTAACACTCTGGCTGCTGCATTAACAAATTGAAGTTTATTTATTGATCTTGCTGGACATCCTCCCAGTAATGCATTACAATAATCTAGTCTTGAGGTCATGAATGCATGAATTTGTTGCTGATGCCGAAAAACTGAGAGCATGTGTCGTAATTTAGCAATATTTCTTAGGTGGAAGAATGCTGTTCTACAAACATTGGTAATTTGATTTTCAAAGGACAGATTGTTATCAAATATAACACCTAAGTTCTTTGCTGTTGAAGATGATGTAACAGTACATCCATCGAAAGTCAAATGATATATTAGCAGCTTATTTTTAGAGTTTTTTGGTCCAATAATTGGTACCTCTTGTCGGAATTGAGTAGAAATGCTAATTTGGAGAATGGTGAAATCTCATCAGGTTTTGAAGAAATATAAAGTTGGGTATTGTCGGGATAGCAGTGCACGATTCCTGATAATATCTACCAGGGGAAGCCTATACAAGTAGAAAAGCAGAGGCCCTAAAATGGATCCCTGTGGCACTCCATACTTTTGTTTGGTTTGACAATTCCTCATTTACATAGACAAAGTGGTAGCGGTCTGCTAAACAGGACATAAACCATGCTAATGCAACTCCACAAATGCCAACATAATTCTCTAGCCTGTTCAAGAGAATGTCGTGATCTATCATGTTAATGCAGCACTAAGATCTAAAAGCACTAGCAGTGAAATGCAGCCGCGATCAGATGATAAGAGCAAGTAATTTGTAACTCTTTTGTAACTCTCTTAATTTTGTAAGTCTCTTTACTGTGATGAGGCCTAAATCCTGACTAATATTCTTCATATATACTATTTCTCTGTAGAAATGAAAATATTTGGGAGGATACTACATTTTCTAGTATTTTCGACATAAACGGGAGATTTTACATCAATCTAAAATTAGCCAGTTCTCCAGGATCAAGTTGTGGCTTCTTAATAAGTGGTTTGATAACTGCCATTTTAAAGTTTCTTGGGACATGTCCTAAGGATACAGAGGAGTTAATAATATTAAGAAGAGGTTCTAAAATTACAGGATATACCTCTTTTAAGAGCTTTGTTGGTATAGGATCTAACAAACATGTTGTGGCTTTTGATGTTTCGATAAGTTTTGTTAGCTCTTCATGACCTATGACAGTGAAGGATTGAAGTTGCATATGAGGAAAATTATTAGACACTGTTTTCTGAGGTGCTATGACAGATGATTATTTCATTTTTATCTGTAAACAAATTTCATGAAGTCATTACTCTTGTGCTGTGATGTAATATCTGGTTCTGTTGAGGCTTTATTCCTAACCAATTTAGCCACAGTACTGAATAAACACCTAGGAATGTTGTGGTAATTTTCTATGAGTTTACTAAAATATGCTGACCTGGCAGCTTTTAGAGCCTGTCTGTAGCTACAGACACTATCCTTCCATGCACCACGAAATACTTCTAATTTTGTATTCCTCCACATGCACACAATTTTCCGAACTGCTCTCTTGAGAGCATGAGTGTGATCATTGTACCATGGTGCAGGGCTTATTTCTTTAATTTTCTTTAATCAAAGGGGGCAACACTATCAAGAGTGCTAGAGAAGACTGCATTTATATTTTTTGTTATTTCATCAAGTTCTTCTGGGCTTTATTGAGTGTATGAGATAGATCTGGAAGATTATTAGTGAAGCTATCTTTAGTGGTCAAAAGAATAGTTCTACCTGAACGATAGCGTGGTGTAGATCGAGTAACATTAGCTGATCGCAGCATACATGTGACGAGGTAATGTTCCGAGATGTCATCGCTCTGCTGCAGAATTTCTATATTATCAACATCAACTCCATATGACTGTATTAAATCTAGCATATGATTATGGTGATCAGTTGATCCTGTTACATTTTGTCTGACTCCAAGAGAGTTGAGAATATCGATAAATGCTAATCCCAATGTGTCATTTTCATTATCTTTGTGAATGTTGAAGTCACCAACAATTAAAGCTCTATCTACAGTAACTACAAGATCTGATAAATTCACCAAGGAAATCAGAGTAAGGCCCTGGTGATCTATAAAATGTAGCAAGGGTAAAAGATGACATCGTTTTTTTATTTATAGATGATGGTGTTACTTTAAGCATTACTTGTTCAAAAGGCTTACATTTAAATTATATACATTTAATTAATTAAGTGTGTGAAATAGGGAATGAATGATCTCTGTTGAATGAATGGCCAAAATCCTATATCACTGCTTATGTAATGTAACTGTATGTACCTAGGGAGACCATACCTGTACAGACTTAAAAATGTTTAAATGTCCGGTATTCCACTGAAAATCTTGGCAGACAATCTGAATATAAACAGCAACTTGAACAGATCTGCTAACAGACACATTTACATTGACAAAAAGCATGATGTGCATGTGAAATGATCTTGAATTAATCATGTTTAATGCAAACGTGCCAGGTGATGGTAATAAGAGCTTGTGTTTATTCATCGTTAATGCGTATAAATAGTAGAACATGGTAGTTGCCTAGGGTGGCAGCTCAAAATTCATTTAGAATTATCACTGCCAGATCAACACGTCATTAACCTTTTTCTAACCAAACTACTCTCCTTTCTACCCAGTACCCGCCCTCTATGATTACTTTCAGTACATGGTCAAATATATCATATGTTTAAATACATATTTGTGAACGATATGGTAATAATTAATTAAAAGAAATGATGAGACATTCAATGTCCCTTCACAAATTTGGACAGTTTTTAAATATTTCTTGTTGCGTAGTACTCTCAAAGACATTATTGGTGAAGCAGAAACGTGTGAAAAACACTTTGGTGTAAAGTGACGTCAGTTCATAGACTAAAATGTATTCTGTAGCACTGATGCAAGTCATGTGAAAGACCCTTAATGCATATAAATATCAGTCACATTTGCACATTAATAATTGTTCTTCACAATCACAAAAGTGACAGATTATGATTTCCAAATGGTGAATTTCCCTGAAAGGTGTGGTGTTTTGATCCCTAAAATTAGAAATTATTTTCATGAATTTATTTGTTGTGTGGAATTTTTCTACAGCACACCTGACAATCACACTAGTGTGCCATGGCACAGTGGTTGGGAAACACTGTACTAACAGACAATGCTCAGCCCCAGCAGGGACTCTACAAAATCCCCCATCAATGTAGTTATCATGAATCCATGTGTGATGTTGACTTTTAGAGCATTTTCAACGTTTAATGAGTGTTATTAGAGTGTGTGTGTGTGTGTCTCCTTTCATTTGCATCATGTGTTTATTTGTGTGTCCAATGGTCTCCACTCACATCCCTGTCTGTCCTACCCCCTGCATGGGCAATTATGTAGATTGAGGGACCCGGTATAATAATTGCTCAGATTTGAGGCCGCCCAATGAGGCCTTGGTAGGCCTGTGGAGGTCAGAGGTCTGCCTCTCCATCTCTGCTTTATTTTGCTCTCCTGTGTTGGTGAGTTAATTAACACGGCTCTCAGACTGTTTGCAGGACCAGACTCAAGCCTTAATTACTTCAAAACGGCCTGTTGAACATGTGCCCCTGCAAAACACAAAAACCCAGCTTACCATACTAGCTATCTTCAAAACAAGTGCCATTTGTGCCCCTCATATGCATGTGTAAAAAAGATTACTTTAAATATTGATAACTTTTTCCATATGGTAATATGGATTTTTTTTCAAAATGGCTAAAGTGTTAAGGCTCGTCACCTGGTTCACAATGATCTTTAACACCTGTCTCTCATTATAGTTATGGCGGAGGGAGACTTAAGAACCACGCTCCCCATGCCACATACATGAACAAATTTTGTATTATTTTATTTTTATGTGTTTCTTTTTATAACTTTTCCTTACTGTATTTGCAAATAAACATTATTTAAAGGACTCGAAGATGTGACCTTAGGTTAAGCGTCAACCCTGTTACCATAATTAAACTAAACTAACCCTGTTAACAACTTCCTATTCCCTTTTAATCATTCCCTAAATTGTAGTTCTTCCATTAATAAGAACTCATCAAGGACAAATTAAAGTCTCTTTTTTTTCTTATGTTTGTCAGCAAGGTACAATCTTAAAATATCAACCCTGTAATTGAAAATTTAAAAATTGACGTATTATTTATCTTTATCTTTTTATTTTTTTGTAAGATTTCTAAAAGATTTCTAAAATCTTACAAAAAATGTCATGAAAATGATCTTTATCAAACTGTTAATGGACCTATTCTATTTCATAGAATAGTCTCCAATCAATACAGTGTCTGAAAAGCCATGAACTACTTTTATGATAAAGCTACCTATAGGAAATATTGTCTATGTTTGAGTGACCCAGAAGTGACCGTAACTCTGAGCTGAATGATAAATGACTGACCCAGATTAAAGTCATAATATGAAGCAGTATTATGTGATAAAACAGGAATGTCCTTTTGTTCGCTTTGTGCAAAATGTCATTATAGAATGATTTTCTTTTCAATGTAAGCATTACAGAAGTATAAAAGTGAATGTTCTTAATCACGGCCACAGGGATCAGCAGTGGGGCTAGCTGTATCTGAGCTAAAGTATGTGATAAAGGGAACCCTGAAGGAAAAAATTCTTGATTTTGCGGGGACATTGCACTGAGGTAATGCCATAGTAATTACCAACATACCTTAGCAACCAGGTAACACTTTTTCTTTTGTTGCAAAGGTCCCTTCTAGTCTGGAATTATAGTGTGAATGAAGAGAAAGCAATAACACCCTAGAAATTCACTCACCAGCCTTGTGTAATTATTAGAATTTTTCTTGCCATCATTTTTCAAGTTTTTCTATAATCCCTCAGGCATTACATTTTGAACTCGGCATTTCCTCTTGTGTAGGGGTTTCCACAAGCTCCTAAACTCATTTTATGATTTTATAATGCAATAAGCCAGGAAATGTTGTTAATTACAGCAATTTTACCACAACTGTATAGGCACGATGCAAAGCAGAGTGGCTAAAACCCCAATAATCACTTGAAAATCAATGTAACACATGGGTTTGTGCTTTTATAAAATAGCGGCAATATCAATATGAGAAATGAGACCAATGTTCATTAAATGTTCATTAAATAGTGTTAAGGCTGTTTATTTAATGTGTTATATCAGTGCAAATAAATAGTTATGTATAATGTTTGTTATTATGTGTAGAAACTATATTTATAAAAGATATGAATGTTTATAATTCAGTATGAAATCATCATACATCACCAAACTGGAATATTTAGGAAGTATTATGGTACAGTGATGGTATCAGATGATAATACCATGGTATTTGAAGGATTAATATATTAATGTTCAAAGATGCTTGCATGATACTCCATACTTCAAAGAATACTCTAGAACCACGACAGTACATGTAAAAAAAATTACATAAAAAAACATGGAAGTACAATGATAAAAGTAAAGCAAAACAAAAATCAGTACAATTGTACTTTTAGGCACTTTTTTGTTAGTGTAAAGAAGAACAGTTTGTCCACTGGCCTTTGTACTTATGTGAAACAGAGTGTAATAGAGTGAATATGTGTTGAATGTGCATCCATTGGACATGTACATAAAGTGTTTAATGCTGTGTAGTTAATTTGTCTCCCATTTCCCCTTGTTTACCAGAGTGCACTTCTCTGCAATCCTATTGGTGTGTTTGCGGACCCCCCCTCAAGCCTTGTATTTAACCACCTACCCACTGTGTGTATTGAGGACCACTAACCCCCCCCCCCCCCCCCCCCCCCCCCCCATTCTCCAGAAGCACTAATGTACTTGATGATGTTTTAAAACAAATAGATCATTTATCTGATTAACGTCTTGGTAGAGAACAAGGCACGTGAATGGCCATCTCTTACTCAGAGCTTGGGCAGCATTCCAAAAAACCTGTGTGTGTTGGTCTGTTTTTGTGTTTGTCAATGTGTGCTGTCTGAATGTATGTTTGTCTGCAAAGCACTTAATGTATTGACTCTCACACACTTATTTTTGTATATACTGTCTCTTGGTTTGTGTGTATGTCACATAATTAACAAAACAAACATGCCTAATATGTGTGTTTTAATGTGCCTCTGTTTTTTTTTTTTGTTTTTTTACTCTTATATGGTGGAAAATGGTTAACACAGACGTAAATAAAAGTATTTCTCTTTAAGTTACACAAAAACCCTGTGACACATGAATTTACCAACATTTATTCTAAATTCTGCAGTATATAAATTCTATATTATGAGTCTTCATATTCTATTTATTATATTATTAGTCTTTTATATTAGGGTCTGCTAATTATTGTTTGATCTCAAACAAAGTTTTGAAATGAATAAAGAAAATGTGGTTTACATAACAAAACAATATAAATTTAACTTCATAAAGTTAAGAAATTTAGCTACATGATTTACCCACCAACATTTAAATGTAGTAAGTTAAATTTGAAATGTAATAGATAAATGACTTTGTATGATAAAGATAATAAAATATGAATTTATTGGCTTTAATGTAAGCATTATTATAAAGTATGTCAATGCATTAATATGGCAATATTCGCATGCTATTATAGACCATGGCCCGTATTCACACAACATCTTAAGGCTAAAAGTAGCTTCAAAGTGGAAATTTAGGAACTTAGAGCAACTCTTGAAAATTATGGGCGTGTAACTACTAATTTTGGTCTCGTAAAATTTGAATGTAAGAATAATAAATGAAGCATTTTAATGCTAAAAGTAGATGCTAAACCCATGACGGCTTCCTAAAAGAGTGACTCACAAAAGATTTGAAGCATGCATACTGTCGAAAATCCACATTAAAAACAGTATATTACAACATTATTATGACATTGACAGTTTACAAATGTATCGCCTGATTCACAATTGATTCAATGTATTTTAATAATATAATATTATAATATTTTAAATATTATAACGTTGACATTGACCTTTAAAAAAAGGTATCACCTGAACCGCGAGGGTGTTTTCATTATTGTAAACTTTGTTAGAGATGCAGTTACCTCTCCCATAAACTGAAAACAACCCAATTACACTGAAAATAAAGGTTTTGACAACTCTGCGCTCCCCGGCCACATAAAATAAAAGTCTTGGTTATATATGAAACTCGTTTCTCTAAAATGAAGGGAACGAGACATTGCTTCATGCTGACGGAAATGGGAAATCCTTTTCAGATGACCTAGTTGAAACCCTTCTACAATAACGGCAATCCTAAGATTGGCTATAGTGTTTAAGCCCCGCCATTTTAGGCGTGAATCTGTCTGGTATATAAGCTGGCCATGCTAACATCATTCCTCTGAATTTTCTGACTGAGGGACAAAGAGCGCATCTTGCACCTCAAATCTGTAGTGCAGCCATCTTATCCAATGTCTTGTTCCCTTCATCTCAGAGAACCAAGTTTACATACGTAATCGAGACATTCCCTTACAATTCAGTTGACTCGACATGCATCCTGATGACGTATATGGGAAAAGGAGTCCCATCATGCCGCACTACATGACATAACCCTCCCAGAGAGGGATACTGTAGCATAATACTCAAAAGAACATGACGCCGCAGTCCTGTATGATGGCAACCGACATGAGTGTGCCACAAGTGAATAACCCTCATGGTGAGCCAGGAGGGGAACACTTAGAATGTATACATGAAATATAGTCATATTGTAAGAATGAACCCCTTCAGGAAGGAAGTTTTATTAATAATGAAAAATTCTAATGGTCTGAATGCAGACATTTGTGTAAATTGACGGGGAGCTCGTACTTAATAAAGGCAGAATTATTGTTCGGCCAAAGAAATAGAAAGCGCTCTAGACAGAGAGGACTTGCAAAGAGAGAGACCTAACATCTAGGTTGTAAAACCTTGCGAATGTGTTTTGAAAAGATCAACCTGCTGCAAAAAATTTTTTTTTATCATTCATCCATGCCCATGAAGAGGCCATGCTTCTAGTTGAGTGTGCTTTAACACCAGTCGGGCAATTCGCAGCCTGCGACTTGTAATCGCATCAACAATACAGTGAAAAAGTCTCTGCTTGGAGATGGACATTACTTTTATGGGTCCTCCATAGCACACAAAGAGCTGGTCAGACAGTCTTAACTGTCTGGTGAGCTCAACGTATGTGTGCAGCGTTGCACAGGGTATAACATATGCAAGGACTGTTCCTCATAGAAATTAGAGGGAAAAAGGCTTGAAGGTGAACCTCCTGAGCTCTTAAAGGCATGGATAAAACCATAATCACATAGCTTTTTCTTGGCTTGATGGTGGCTTTTGAAAGACCCGGACCAAACTCCAGACATGAATTGTCGACCGACATTGTTTGCAAATCACCAACCCGTTTTATTGAGGGCAAAGCCAGCAGTAACGCAGTCTTAAGAGAATTCACACGCAATTCAACAGAGCCCAAAGGCTCGAAGGGGGGCCCCGTGAGCACTTTTAGGACCAAAGTCGGGACTGTAGCCGGGCGAGGGGGATTTAGCCACCTTGCACCCTTAAGAAACTATATAATCAAATTATGTTTGCCTATTGAGATGCCGACTTCAGTTGCGTGATATGCAGAGATAGTCGCTACATAAACTTTGAACATTGACGTTCAAGTGAGTGAGGCTTGCATCCAATTGCTCTTGAAAAAATGTAAGAATTTCAGGTATGGGACAGTTCACTGGGTCTTTGCCGCATGAAAAGCACAAATTAGTGAACACATTCCATTTCAATGCGTAAAGGTGTTTCGTAGACAGTGCTCTAGCCTGTAAAATGCTGTTCATAACAGACTGGGTCAGTCTGGATGTTTTGCGTGCCCCGTCCAGGGGCCACACATGCTGGTTCTACAGCTTGGGCTGGGGATACCAGATAGTGCCCTTCACTTGAAAGAGGAGATCCATCCTCAGCGGTGTTTGCCAAGCTTTTTGAATCCTCTTCAGTGGAAGTGTTCTCCCACTGCTCGAACTGAGACAAACAATGGAGAATGGCATGAACCCGTTCCCTTTGAGATGCACACGCTCTCTCATGTAGTCAAGATGGACTCCCAAAAAGGAGATTTATTGGCTGGAGGGGATCGTGCTCTTCGCCCAGCTGACATTGAGGCCCAGGTTGTTCAGATGTTGGAGCAATAAGTCCATGAGCTAGCATAACAGAGCCTCTGATTGGGCCAATAATAGCCAATCATCGAGGTAGTTCAAAATGCACACGCAGCTCAGTTTCAGAGGGGTGAGTACCGCATTGATGCAGTTTGTGAACATGTGTGGAGCTAGGGACAGACCATAGGGTATTACAGTTCTAAACAATCTCTATTTGAATTTTTCTCCACACTGTACCATCACACCTAATTAAAATGGGACTGTGGATGACAGGGCACCATTGGTGAAATATGACCTTATTAGCATTCCATATTTTAGCGTGTAGCATTGCAGTTCTAAACAATTCCTAGAGAGAAGATTCATTTCAAACTGAGAGCGAGGTGGCCGATGTACGAACTGAATCGTGTAGCCGTGTGGACTGTCACGCATTCGCAGAGTGGCATAACGGGCACTACGGCTCGCTTGCTGGATGAGACTGGGTGATCACTGGGAGGGAAGATTCATTTCAAACTGTGAGTTGGCCGGTGTATGAACTGAATCGTTTAGACCCGCCACGTATCTGTAGAGCGGGATAACTGGCACGTCAGATTGCTCACTATATGAGACTAAGACTCGCCACCAGGAAGTGGTTCTGCATAGTACTCATCATTTTAGGAGGGAATCACTTGACAACATTGGACCATTTGCAGTCTCTGATGCTGCAAGTGACATGGCATCATCTTCATCGTCAGAACCACTAAACGTAACAAGGTTTCGCGCTCCAACGGAGGACCTGAGCTTTTCTTGCATATAATATTTAGGCAAAGCCGCTTCAAGAGAATATTGAGGGGCTCACAGGGCTTGCGCTAGCATGAGATTCACCTCTGATTCATCTAGCTCAGCCTCTCGGCCCCACTATGCCCCCTTGTGTGATCCCTCGGGAGTCACAGAAAAGGCAAGTGGGAGAGCGCATAAGTCGCCACAAGATCTGCTTCAGAGTGGCTGCGGCCCAAGCAACAAACAAGTCTCATGACCGTCTGATGACTGGATGTGCCGCTTGGAACACTTGTGGAATGAAGTCTTTAAAAAGACAAGCACACACAAGCAGATCTTCTGTGATTATTTATATATATATATATATATATATACACACACACAAACAATATCAACAATAAGTTTATAAGGATACAAAACTCCTGCCGAAGCGCTGCAGGAAATCAGGATTCTGAAGCGGCCTGTTTACCAGCAAAGCATTGAGTGGCGAGGCGGAGTGAATGTTCGCTGGACCACTGCAGGGGAGCAGAGAATCTTCTCGTTGCCATTAAGATCCCGCCTGCTGACTCATGCATGTTGACAGCAAAGTTGTAGACAGCTTCTAGACAATAGAGATGCTCGCAGTCTTGAAGGAAGAAAATTCTGAGGAATGGTGTTTGAGCACCTGCTTATATACTGGATGGCTTCACGCCTAAAAAGGATTTTACATATGTGTCAACATGACGCAATGTCGAATGAACTGAATTGTTAGAGAATTGTGTAACGTGGATGTTTTGGGGAGAAAAACTCACTATTTGGAGAATCTTTGAGAATACGGGCCCAGGCTTCAAATGTAAAACTCAATTTTGATATAAAATTCAACAGGGGGTCCCAGCTCTGTCTCTCTATTATATCACAATTTATGCTATTTAATAATATTAATAATATTAATAAAATATTATATGTGTCTTGGCTAATGCAGTCAGAAGTCAGAACCATTATTGTTTTACCTTGGCATCACAGATAGCATACATTATTTGTACATATCTGCCTATGTCAAATGAAACAACTTTGATTACTGTAAAGGTCAGTTCTATAAATTCAAAGGCATAGTGAACAGTGCTGAGTCGTTCTCAGTGTCTCCGTGACATCTGATCGGATGGTTCTGGATCCTGAACCTGCCCCGCCCCAGCTTGTCACAGTGCAGCCTGCCTTTTGTATTTGCCCAGTCAGCCTGAAAGCTGGGGGCCGGTATTGCTTGGAGGGAGAGCTAGTGTGGAGAAAGGGAGTGAAGAAAAGAAGTAATTACGTCCAGTCATTGAGTTCTGAAGATCTCCCCCAGGTTCATTACTGGGGCCCTGCACTGGCGACAAAACGTCGGCCATTTGGAGCGAAAGGAGCAGAAATGTTTTGGAGGAATATGACACCTCCAGATCTCTCTGCCGGCAAGAGAAGCAAGATTAAGGAGCCCACACCCCCTGCTTTTGGGTCTTGTCATAGAGGAGATGCTTGAAAAGGGCTGATTGCTTGGCTTGCCCATTGTCTGCACTTTTTCATATGCACCACAATCCGCTTCAAATCATTGGGTTTTCAGGACAGTATAGAGACTCCACATTTTGCTTATTGTCCACTCTTATCTTTCGTTTCAAAATACTCACGTAGTATTATTTTCAGCATGATCTCATGAAAACTATGTGAAATTTTGCAATATTACATCATGTAGTTCATTACAGCTATTGGTGCAGTTCCAATGTGAAATGTCTACAATGTCCTGTTCTTTCAAACAGATGAGGATTTGATTGTTAATGCTATATAGAGTTTTAAATCATCAAAACCTACCTACCTCCCTACCCTAAACTTTAAATGATCCCAACCGATAATGTCATAAAAAGCAAATGTGACATGAAAAACAGATGAGGGCTTTTAACCACCTTAGACCCCGGCGTGACTGCTGTGTGCATTTGTAACTAGTTGCTCATAATAAACAAACAAACAAACAAATAAAGCAGTGTGGTGTACTTTCCATATGTAGTTTTGTTGGCGTTTCTCCCAGAGACAAACTCTGCTGTATATGCGCCATGTTGTTTGGTCACATGACAAAGTTCAACCCTTTACAGACAGCACAGTGTCTCCTGAACTGAGATCAGTCAGTTTAAATGAATTTAAATAATGGTGTCTCCTGAACTGAGATCAGTCAGTTTAAATGAATTTAAATAATGCGTTGCATATAGCGAAGCCAAAATACAATATTCATGCATGTGTGCACTGGGTCGCACAAGGTTAATGATCTATTGAGTTTTAAATCAACAAAACCTACCTCCCTACCCTGAACCTTAAACCTAAACCTTACCGATAGTGTCATAAAAGCAAATCTGAGATGGAAAAAGCAATTGCTGAAGCAACCACGTTATGTCGTGGTGCTTTTATGACACATTTGGCTCGCATGTCGACTTGCATGCTCTTCTGGACTCTTGCCCCGGTCCTTTGCACTACTGTGCAACTTGATGGCAATTAAATTGTATCACCTTACAAGTCATACACTATAGTAAAAGTGGTTTGATGTCATAAGCTATCATTGTGTGAGAAACAGTCATTGTTGTTGCAGCACTTTTAGTGTTTATTCCACCAGGAAACACTCCACGTAAAAAGCCTTTTGGAAGCATGTAGGTATAGTAAAGTGATTTGATGAGACCATGGTAAGTATTTTGTGGAAGTAATCGTAATATACGTAAAAGCATGATAGGACACATGTATGCTCGGCTTAAAAGGTTAGTTCATCTAAAAAGGAAAATTCTGTCATTATGCCCTTCCAAACCTGTTATGAGCATAAGACATTAAAAGAATGTTGACAATGCTCTTTTCTATGCAATGAAAGTGAATAGGGACTGAGGCTTTCAGGCCCTAACATTCTGGATTTCATCTTCTTTTTGTTCCACATAAGATAGAAAGTTATACATGTTAGTAAATAATGACATATTTTTAATTTGTGGGCGAAATATCCCTTTAAATAAGGAAGGGTTACCATGCAAACTGCAAACTTTAAAACAATGGCACACCTTATATAGTACTAAACCATCATCTTTCCAGCATCCTTCCAGCATCCAGCCTAGTTGTGAATGAATGCTGTGAATGGATATTAAATACTGGGTTAGCCAATGAGTCTTACTCCACTTCTACCTTCTCACCCATAGAGTAGGCACCCCTGAGCAGCCCACCGCTTTTCCAGCAAGTCGGTTCCTGTCTGATAGTCTTAGTGGAGCCATGAGGGGACATAATCTTCACCATAAAGAAGTCAATTATTAGTCCCAGCCCAGGGGTTCATGCTTCACAAAACGTATTGAGGCAAGGCTGACCAATCAGGGAACAGATTTAGGGGAGTGAGGTGGGGGAGATGTTACTCGTTGTTTCACCCACCTCTCCCTGCCCATCCGGCCCATAGGATTATGCTGGACTGATGT